>ML675745.1:10651061-10683418 GCA_007922155.1 Mesoclemmys tuberculata
TCTTTCTTTCTTTCTTTCTTTCTTTCTTTCTTTCTTTCTTTCTTTCTGTTTTAGGTGAGTTTCTAGCCCTCATGGTTGCTGAGTTAAGCTTGAAACCTTGAACTGAGTGTCAGCTAAAGGCTCCAAAACCTGTAGGCAAACCACAGAACCCAACATTGCTGATTTTACTTTTAAAATCTCAGGATTTTAAAACCAATTTATGATTACTTAGGACTTGACTTACGATTTTTTGAACACTTGGCATTGGTGATACTGTTTTCCCCCTCCCAACACACATGGTCCCTTCCCCACTATTTGTTAATTCATGCCAACTGCCTAAAGCCTTCTGGAGTTAAATAACCAACAATAAAAGAGAAAGAGAATTCAGAGGCAAAGGCTAGGGAAAAATCTGATTTTATTGTGGATAGTTTGTTTTCCAGTAGAAAGACCATCTGAATTAAAATCACGCCTCTCTGCCTTTTTTGGGAGAAATGGAATAGCAGAGTTTCTCTTCTCTATGTTTGATACTTCCAGCTCACAATCATTTTAGTAAGATTTTATTATGTACCGTCTCAGACCAGGATCTTCTTGTTATGTTTGTGTGGCCAGACCCTTATGCCCTGAGGATTCTGCATGGATCTGATCACAGGATCAGGACCTAAATCCTCAAGCTGCAGGGTTTGCTTTGATTTGCAAGATGGCTTTCATTCAGATTGTTCTGCCTTTTGTTCCTGATAGCATGCTGCAGTTTGGTATGTTTTAGGATTCGGGTGACTTGAACAAACTCTTGGTATATTTGTTTCCATCAAAAGCTATAGACCTCCTTATGTCTTCTTTATGTATTGCACAGATATGCAACATTTATTCTCTTTGTGCATATGTGGTTTGGCTTGCGGAAGTGATGAGCCCCCATAATTCTTTCTGAAAATCAAGCCAATCAAACACAAACTTTCCCACTGTACCTTTCATTCTGACAGGCTTGGAAAGGATTGTCAGACCCAAATCATTTGCCACAAGCCACTGGATAGTCCAGAAACAACTGACTGCTGAAATCGCTCATCCCATCTGTCTCAAGTCAACACTTCAGCCAGGTCTAGAGGAGAAACGTGGCGAAAGTTCAAAGCTGTGAAGCACTTGGGAAAATCTCTGTAGGCACAGGCATCAGGCCAAGCTTTGGATTTTTTTGGAGACCCCAGACACCAGTTCTACTAGGAGGTGGCTAGAGCTGAAGCCGCATGCTGGGTATATTGTCATGCAAATTAACCTGCCAAAAACCCTGCTTGGCTGCAGAATTTGGAGGCCCAGTAATTCCCCACTAAGCAGCTTTTAGAGAGAAAGGTGTCCCCGGGCGGGTTCACCCAGGCTAACGCAGCCTGCACTAAGAGGTTTGCATCAATAGCGAGGTAGTCCTGACTCCTGAGTGACTCCAGTGCAGTGTAGGCAAGAATGAAGACATCTTCTGGCTCACTGTGGCAGAGCTGGAAGAGACAATATGTAAATGATTAAGTTATAAAGTGGAACAAGACAGGCTGAATTAGATCCATCAATCACCACGGCTATATCTAAACCAAATGCTAGGTGTCCATCTTTAGACTGAGATCAGCCCCTTGCCAGCTCTGACAACTGCTTAGATTTTGATGCCAATGGCTAATTAACACGAGTTTCCAGGGATGATCAATAAATATTGGTTGAAGTGCGGAGTGGCGGGAAGGTAACATTCCTCCCAAGACTCTCCTATCTAGGAGGAGTGTTGCAAAAAAGCATCTCCATTAGGGAGGAGGGGTTGTGTGGGGAATAGTTTCTAAAAAAATATGCTCTAGCTGAGTCACAAGACATGGGCTAGATGCAGGAATCACGGGGAAAGGTTCTCTGGCCAGTGTTCTGCAGAAAGTCAGGTTAGATGGTCACAATGGTCTCTTCTGGCTTTCAATTCTATGACCCCATGAACGGGTAGGGTGAGGGACCTATGATGCACTTCCCCCTTCTAATCCCACTGTAGTTGTGACTCTTTCCCTTCCAATTGCTGCCTTTAGGCGAGCTCCAAACTACATCTCTGCTCAGCGCTCCTCTCTGAGCTAGTGAAATACGCACCCAGGCACTGTGCCTGGTTATAAACACACGGGTGAGCAGGAGGGATTTGTTATTTGTTTTGGTTTCAAAACTGCATTTTCTTATCCTGACTTTCTGTTTCTATTTGGCTCAAGAGGGATTCTTTTAAGGCAGATAATTGTGAAGAATGCAGTCCAGGTTAGCCGCCAAAGCAGCAGCACTGAAGGAAGAAGGGAGACGGCTGGCCAAGCAGGCAGGACGAGGGAGAGCTCTTTGCAGTGAAGAAGGGAGGAGAGTGAAGGCAGTTTGGTTGTGCAGCACAGGCCGGCCAGATCCGAAGAGATGGAAAAGTCTGGGTTAAATTAGGGTACGTCCACGCTGCAATAAAAACCAGTGGCACTGAGTCAGGCTCCCAGGGCTGTGGGGCTAAAACCAGCAGTGTAGACATTCATCCCCATTGCAGGCTTTCAGCCCAAACAGCAACGCTGCAGCCCACAGGAGCCTGAGTCAGGGGGTTTTATTGCAGTGTAGACAACCCCTTAGAGTCAGCAGCCTTCCTCCCCAGCCCCTACCCCCCCAGTCCCTTGGGATTCAGCACCCCATCAGTTCTGGCTTGGCAGCTGTGGGAAAGAGCCCTTCTAGCTAGACTGGTGACCGGGACCATCATGGGCTCAGCAAAGGCAGGCAAAGAGCTCAGCGCGCTGGAGCTCCCCCAGGTCTCTGGACCTCAACCGCAGCAAAGCCTGCTCTGGAGAGCGGGTGGGCAGGAGCCCAGTGGGCTGGGGGTCAAGGGAGCACATTGTCCCCGGCAGGGGGGTTCTCACCTGCATTTTAGTGTTGTCTCTTTGCAGCAAAGCAGCCCTAGTGCCCTGCCAGGTCTCGGGTCCTCCTGAGCTTCTGTCAGCTCTGACATGGCTTTGCCTGGCTCTCCATCCGAACCCCTCCATGGGGTGAGGAGGGTGCAGGCGCGAGGGAGGGCTCGCGCCACTCTTGCTAAGGGGAGGAAGGGACACTGTGGAGCTGCCTTGAAAGGAGAAAAGAGCCAGAGAGAGAGGCTGGCACTTTTCAGGAACAATGGAGGTTAGAGATGGAGAACGGCTTGCCTGCTTTCTCCACTCCTACAGCCTCCACAGCCTTTACTGCCTCTCTTTCTCAATGTTTCACGCTGCACAAATCAGGGCTGAAATGCTGTTAAATCTCATCCAACACGTATGGGCAAACACACACGCACACAAGCATATACATGCACACTCAGACACACACAGACAGTACATTTTGTCCTTTATTTTTCAGTGTAAAATGGGCCCTAGGAAAAGTTATTTTTCATATTTCAAAATGAGTGTCTCCCTTCCTTGTAATTGTTCCCCAGGGATTTTGGACATGAACGACTTAATGAACTACTCTTCCACTCCCCTACCCCTCCATGTCTTCCATTGCACATGGGCATACTGGTTTATTATTGTAGGGTGGCTTGTGAGTGCAATGAATGAGCAGTAAGTAAGAAGGGGCCTGACAGGATGGGAGCAGATGTGTATGTTTGCTGTCATTTTAGCCAGTGTAGAGATTACAGCAAAGAAAACCTGAGGAGTTTCTCTCTTCTGTGAACTTGAAAGGGTCTGTCTTCCCATGACTACCCTGGGGTCAAAACCCCCATATGCAGAACTCTCCACCCCCACAGTAGAGCACAAGGTATTTCGTTAAAGTACTGCCTCCTGGAATATGTTATTACAGGAGAATCTTAGCTTTCTTTTCTTTTTCTTTCATAGTAACAGTCCAGCCCTCCTGACTGCAGGGAAAAGCCTGAAAATGTGAAGCCTAAAAGTAAATAAAAAGAACCCACCATGTATTATTTTGTAAAACTCACATAATTTGAAGCCCATCTCATGATTATTGGGGCCTGACTCGTTAGTGTGAAATGCTCGAGGTTGGCAACATTTGCAGTGTTCTCTGCAGGTGGATGGTGAGGGTTAGTATATTTTGAACTAGGGCCTTGTCTTACTCTATCGTCTGTAAAGCATCTAGCACATTTTGGAGCACTCGGTCATAATAATAATGAATAATAATGTAGGTTTGGATCCTTTAAAGATTTAACTGTGTGCATTGTGACTACTCCTATCAGCTGCTATGGGGCGACACACAGCATGTAGCAAGTGTGTAAGTCTTTGCAGGACTGAGGTCTTAGCTTGCACACTCCTCAGGACAGGGACCATATATTTATTGTGTGTGTACGAGCGCACAGCACCAAGCAATAATTATTCAGTTAATTAGCTACACACTCATTATTAACGATGTCATGTATTAAATTAATCAGACTAATTGATTATTGTCACCTTGACAACATACTCAGAGCTGGATGAGACACAGGGTGAGCTAGCCCCGGGCTGGAAGATTTCATATCCTGCACTAGCCAGCCCTCGTCCCCAGCTTCCTTATATTAGAAACCACAGCTCTGAAGGTGGAGAGCCATAAAAGATTCAGTCTGCAGCTGGGTGAGGATGAGAACTGTAGGACAATAGAGCTGTTTTCTTCTGACTTTAAGTTGCCTGGTTAAAGATCTGCAGCCCCCTCAAAGGGGCTCTTTTCAACCCCTAATTCAGAATTTAAAAAACAAAAGCCAATGAATTGCATTTAGGTTTGGAGCGGGGGTGGCAGGGAATAAAAGCTGAAGGACAAAGAGCTGCCCCTGAAAGCTCTGATTGACAAAGACTTTGTCAGCTTCATCTCTCCCTGAAAAGGCCAGAGCACATCAGGGTGTGGAGCTGTCCATGAGACAGCTGGCTTAGGGCCTTGCAAGCTCCTTGCATTAAGAGAAAGGCAAGGATGCTTTGCAGCCCTCCAGTGGGGGGCGTAAGGGGTGTATGTGAGAAAGTCCATGTACAAGCATGTGTGTGCTTGTTTGTCTCTGTGTGTCTGCATATGTGTGGTTGCATGTGCAGCTTTTGGCATGTGTCCTTGCAAGTTTACATGTGCATCTTTGTGTGCAAGTATGTATCTGAACACACACACGGCGCTCTCTGTACATAAAGGCAATTAACACAAGTACGGAAAGGGAGATACTAACTACTCAGCAGTATAGGATGGAGTCTGGTTTCATGCTGAGAGCAGGAGACTGGCCAGCAGGATTCATCAGTCCCCATCCCACATGCTCACTGACTATGAAATCAGATAACCTCACTATGCCTCAGTTTCTCGATCTGTAAAATGGGGCTGGTACCCCTCTCCATCACCAGCTTCGTCAATGGACATTTGTGAATTGCTCAGAGACTGCCCCCCAGGTGCCCTGTATCATTTTAACTTGGTGATTTGCCATGTCTCCTTGAGATAGAATGTTTGCGTCACTAGGATGTGACTGAGTGAAGCTGTCCCAAGGCTAGCTGAGTTCCTGGCAGAGCCAGCAGTTTAGAGCAAGGCAGGGTTCTGTAATCACCAACTGCAAGCCAAATACATTTTGAAAGAAGAATGCTGGGTCCCTAAGCTAGCGATGAACAAGGACACAGCCCTAATTCCTTCCTTCTCAGGAGGACGGAGAGGCTGCAGAGACTGACAAGGAGACACACAAGCTTCCCTTGGGAGACGTGACATTTGAAAGTCAGCAACACCCAGAATAAAACATTAGCCGCCAGGCATGATTTAGAAACTAACTGCAGTGTTTTACAGAAAGAGCCCTCTGCTGCCTCGCCTCTCTAACTCAATAAAGCAATATGAGTGGATCTGGCTCTCTGGGCTCCAGGCGCCCCACCACCATTTCCAGCAATCATCTGCGCTTCAGGTGCTCTGGGGAGCCTAACAGCTCACTGGCCCCTTCTGGGATATCCAAGAGCCAAAGCCATGTCTCAACAGGGGACTGCAGGACTCACAGCCATAACCCCAATACAGTTGCTTGCCAGAGGGCGAGAGTGCACGGGCCACTACAGAGTTGTGCAAAGCACTGAAAGGAAAGCTGTCACTGGAGCAGGGAAGCCA
Organism: Mesoclemmys tuberculata; assembly: GCA_007922155.1. Lineage (NCBI taxonomy): Eukaryota > Metazoa > Chordata > Testudines > Chelidae > Mesoclemmys > Mesoclemmys tuberculata. The sequence goes on from ML675745.1 coordinate 10,657,053, forward strand.
GCTCCACGCATCACTGCTCCCAACTCTCGGGCTCCTGGGCCAGGCTGCTGGCAGGAGAGGGTCCTTCTGGTCTCTTGGGATTGCTGCTGCTACTTTTCTTGTTTTGGGAGCACAGGGTGTGGCTGCATTTGAAAGCATGCCCTGCTTTTCTGGAGCAGGGCCTCTCCTTCTCACTTCCAGGGGAACGCAGCGGCTGTGTGAGGTGGCAGCGTGTTGCATTGTACATCACATCCCTGGTACGTTACACAGCAGGAGGGAGTGGCAGCCTGGCAATATGGTAGCTGTGCCTGGGCAGACCCGTGATGTTGACAGGATGTAGGCTCTGGGTTCCCGATTTGTGCTGCTCTTGCTGAGTTGCTTCCAAACCCACACTCTCACACTGATATTTCCTTTGGATTGAGCATCCACCAAAACCCATTTTTTTCCCTTGGCTGCATCTCAAAAGCACAACAATATCCCCCAGCTGCTACCACTTAGCTGTTTATCTGATGGTAATTAAGGGAAACTGATCCATCAGATGCCATCCCCACTGAGCAGCGAAGGCATCATTTTGGCTGCCCATGGAAGAAAGGAGAACCAAGACAAAAGCCAGAGAAGTCCAGCCCAGGGCACCCACATGATTCATTGTGGGTTAACCCACAGATCCAGCCTTGAGAGGACTGGACATTCTGTCAGCTGGGAAATTAACAAATGGCTTTAATGGACCTTGTCAATGATACCAAACCCTGGAAGTCAAAAGAGAGGGGATAGGAGGCAAAATCACTGAAGGGACAGAACATACGCTGAGATCCAAGGCTTGTGACTAGGCAATAACATGATCTGAGAGATGAACAATGAACCAAATCTTGCTACCATAGTAAGCACGCCAGAACCAGCTAAAGGGGGTGTACGTACTGGTGACAGCTGTGGATTCAAATTAAATACCCCCCACTAGCATGCATACCTTTGCTAGAGTCCCTTGGCCTGCTTCTGTTATGTCATGCTGCTGCGAGTGCAGAGCGACAGCATGGACTTGGGTGCAGTCCCTCGGCCCCGGCACTCACGGAACCCACAGCAGGGTATGGTCCCTGAACCTGCCTCTCTGCCACGTGAGTCATTCGTCTGGGCTGATCGACAAGTGATCAGTGGATGGAACCTTTTTGATTCATGCCAAGACACATCTGGCTCGCATGCGGCCTGGAGAAGCCACAGGAATTAGGAGACATTGCCTTCTAGGCTGTGGATGCAGGGCAGGAGCTTGGCTGGCTCAGCAGCCCTGTCATGACTCTAGGCAGAGGAGACCATTTTACTTCTACCCAATCTCCTTTGCCACCACCCTGGCAAAGAAAACCTCCTCTCACCCCCATGCAAACTCCCACACATTTGGCCTTCACTCGCAGAACCAGGGCCCCCAAAGCTGTGCTGGGGAAGCAGCCGCCATCTCTCATTACTGTGCTGTGACGGACACTGGGGGTAGGGGTGGGTGAGATGTCTCTGGACAGCTTAGACATCTCCTGCCCATGGCTACCTCTTCCAGAACATGGATTCAATGAGCCCACATTAATCCCAGAGGCTTTGCTTGGAGCTCCCTCTGCCCAGAAAAGGAGAAAGCCGGTTGGAGTTTCCATTGGAAAATGCTGAGTCAATGGAATTGAAACGTTTTGCAGGAAGGTAGCTATAATGTTGACATTTTCATGGGAAATGTGGTAAAGTCAGGCCAGAGGGCTACCAAAGGGTATACCAGGGCTGGCATGTGGGCCCTAAAGGGTTAAAGGCCCTTCGCCCTGCAGGCAGAGGAAAGACTGCAGCAGGGCAATTAGAGATACCTGGACGCCAGGTGTACTTAAACCCTGCCTTCCCAAGACGGGGGAGGGAACAAGCCAGGAGAAAGCTCCCAGAAGGCTTGTGGCAGCTGGAGGAGAAGTTTCTGTCCCAGACCAGGAGACAAAGCTCCTCTGCAACCAGGGGAGACAGGGTAGCTGGGGGCCCACAAAAAGAGGTAAAAGCGTGTCGGGGAAGCCGACAGGTTGCCACACATGTTCTCAGGAGTGGGATTTCACACAGTGGACTTAAGCCAGGGCGGTTCTACCCCACTCCACTCCCAAGATGGAGGAGCTGGTGGAAGCCCTGGTGCAAGCCACAGCTGCCCAGCAGGAAGCTACTTGGGTCCAGGCAGCCGCCCAGCAGGAGGCTGCGAGGTTGCAGCAGGAAACCAACCACCTGCTGATGAGCCAGCCTGCTCAGGACCGCGACTTACTGCAGGATGTGGTGGGCCAGCTGAGAGTCCTGGTGGAGCGAGGCGGGCGCCAAGAGGGCGCGCAGCCTATACGGGCAGGCAACTACCTGCAGAAGATGATGCAGGGAGAGGATGTGGAGGCATGCCTGCTTGCCTTTGAGAGAACGGCCCGGTGGGAAGCCTGGCCCTGAGAGCAGTGGGCCAGTATCCTTACCCCGTTCCTGGGGAGGAGGCCCAGAAGGCCTACTATGATATGGTAGCAGAAGCTGCTGCGGACTACCCCAGATGAAGGCAGAGGTCCTCACTAGGTTGGGGGTGATGACAGCCACATGGGCCCAGAGGTTCTATGAGTGGAGGTACTGGAAGGGCCAGGCACTGAGGTCCCAGATTTTTTACCTGGTTCACCTGACGTGGAAATGGCTATGCCCAGAGGCCCACAGCATGGATCGAATTGTCGAGACCCATGTCCTGGACTGGTTCATGAGGGGGCTGCTGCCCGACCTATGCAGGGGGGTAGTCGGACTGACCCCACCTCATATGATTACGTGGTCACCCTCACCAAGAGACAGTTGGCAGCCAGGGGGCTTTCACAGTCTGCTGGGGAAAAAGGGCATTGGACTCTTGAGGCCCGGACTTTCGAGGCAGCGGGCAACCCCATGCTGCAGAGAACGGGGGCTGGAGAGTGGCCTGAGCTTGCAAAGGGGATTAGGAATCCCAGGGGAGGGGGTCCTGGCCTGAAGTCAGGCAGCCAAAAAGAGGGGGGGCTGTCATGACCACGATACAGGTGTTATGAATGCAGGGAACTGGAGCATATAGCAGCCCAGTGACCCAACAGGGACGAGCCATGCAATGTGAGCTGGGTGAGTTTGCCGGTCTCTGCAGCATGGTCTACTCAGTGGGGGTGGCGGAGACTGCCCAAAGATACATGACGCCAGTAGAGGTGAAAGGTATTGGGAGCCTGGCCCTAGTAGATGCGGGGAGTGCTATCACTCTGGTCTCGGGGAAGCTGGTGGGCCAGGACCATCTGTCCTGGCCAAATGCACCCAAATAACCTGTGTACATAGAACAGTCAATTGGTATCTGATCACTCCAGTCCAGATTGGGATGCAGGGGAGAACTGTGAGGGTAACAGTGGGCATTGTCCTGAAACTTCCCTACCCAATGCTCATAGGGAGGGACTTCCCAGGGTTTGGGTCCCTAATCCCCAGGGAAGACTCCCTGATGGGCAGCAACCCCGAGATTAGTAGGGAGGCTTCCATGTGGTGTCCTCCCCCCGTGTTCGCTGAGTCTGCCCAAGTCCTGTTTCCTGGCATGGGGAAACAGCGGAAGACACGAAGGGAGAGGCAAGTGGACGGCCTGTTATGGGTGCGCTGTTAGGTGACCCAAGTAGTCGAACCCCCTAGGGTTGAGCAGCGGGGTGGAGGGGGAGGTGATATGTGGTAAAGTCAGGCCAGAGGGCTACCAAAGGGTATACCAGGGTCAGTATGTGGGCCCTAAAGGATTAAAGGCCCTTCGTCCGCAGGCAGAGGAGAGACTGCAGCAGGGCAATTAGAGACACCTGGACCCTATGAAGGGCAATGCCAGGTGTACTTAAACCCTGCCTTCCCAAAGGGGAGAGGGAACAAACCAGGAGGAAGCTGCCAGAAGACCTATGGCAGCTGGAGGAGAAATTTCCGTCCCAGACCAGGAGACAAAGCTCCTCTGCAGCAAGGGGAGATGGGGTAGCTGGGGGCGCGCTGGCCCACGAAGAGAGGTAAAAGCGTGAAACCCAGCAGGGGAAAGCCAGCAGGTTGCCACAGAAATTATCAAAATGCTTCATTTCATTCTGACTATCATAGAATAGAAATGTCAAGATGATAAAGTCCAAATGAAGTGTTCTACCCTTATCCTTTTGATAGGTTGAAATGAAATATTTTGGAATATTTTGTTTCATGAAAAATTCTAAGATAACAACTTTTCGTCCCAGTTTGAGATGAAATTTAATTTTGAAATCTCAGCATTTCCTTCAGTAAGGGACTCTCTCTCCTCACCCCCTTAGCTTCTTTGTCCCTCTGCTACTGCTCTTTAAGGGTGGGGAAGGCACCATTTGTACACCACTATCTGCCAGATCAGGTTGGATGAAGGGCCCCCCACATGGGGGGGAAAAGGGTACACTTTACCGGGGCTTTTCCATGGGTATGTGTGTGGGAAGGGGCCCATGTTACAAGTTTGTACTGGGCCTGAAAAAACGATGCTTGGGCCCTGGTTGGATGAGGCTGTTCAGGTGGTGGGGAGCAGGTCTGAGGCAGGAACGACACCGCACTTAGCCCCAGAGGTGCTGGCAGCTCATTGTATATTCCAGCTCCCGAGCAATGGACCTCTTCAAAGTGCTTAGTGAAGGAGAGGGTGGCTGGAAGGAAGCGCAGGGAGTGGGAGGTGCAGACGCCTGCAGCCAGAGGAGAGAGGGCTGCTACCCTGCAATTGTCAAATACCAAAGCGCTCATTAAGACATCACATGATATTTTATTGTCTGCAGAAAACAATTGGGCCAGACAGTTACACTGTGGTGTTTGCAGTCAGACCAACAGTTAATGTACTTCTCCCAGACTTGAGGAGGGATCTTACACTGCTCTTTTCTCCTTCTGAGCAGTGCTATGTGTGCTTGAGCCATAAATGCAATGACTGGGCTTGGAGGGACTCCCCTGGGGCAGGAAGAGAGGGTATGGGGAGTTGGTTTGGTGACCATACTGTCCAGCAGCCATTGCACTACGCAGACCCACAGTGCACTTTGTTTATTCTGCTGATGTCTCTGCACCTCTGCTCCAGCACGTGCACGTGTTCTGACCAGGTGACACCAAACTCGGCTCTGCGTGGCGAATCCTGAGAGGGATTGACGGGGAGGCAACCTGCCTGCCCTGCTGACCTGCTTTCTTTTCCAGACATGTATCAGGCCTCACTGAGATGCTGCATCCGAATTCACAAAGAGAAATATACTCCTCAGGAATGCCAGGCTAGGAGTCTGAGCAAGGCTAACGGGGCTGGCAGAAAACAGCTGTGGTTCAGGATGTAGCATTTTGGTCTTTCCAGCGTCTGCCCCAAGCAGAAACCAGGAGAGAAAGCGTTCCCCAGAACATTTCCCAGTGCACAGCAGTTCCAGGGAAGTTTAGGTTTTATCGTCCTTTGCTTACACCTTGAAATCTACCCCCAACCAGGTATAGTTATCCACAGCACCCAAGGCTCTGCTGCTGCCTTTTATGGTCACGGGCAGGAAAGATCCAGACTGCAGCAGGAGTCGAACCCCTTGTGACTGTGAATGAAGTTAGGTACAAGAGATCAGTGCGGCTGCTGGACCTTAGGAGCTAAGCTAAATTGGCCTCTGTTTTCAGCTGAAATCTCCACTGCGCCATCTTACCTGTGATGTCTCGGCTGCTTTGGTCACTTAGGATGTTCAAGGAGGCCCATGCTGGAGGCAGATGGAAACAGCTGCTGGGTGAAGTCATTACATAAAAACAAGGACTGGTGGAGAATAAGCTTCCATGGGAACTCCCCCCAAACATACAGCTCCTCTGAGCAGGGCTGCAGGGCCTGGGGAAAGGCCTGGCTCCTCCTTTTGCTTCTTTAGTGACTGTCAGGCTAGCAAAAAGCACTGAGTTGGCAGCCTGCGGGGTCCCAGGGTCCTCCTGAGTCCCCAAAGCACATGTGGACAATGGCAGGGTAAGCTCCCCACCACCCCCATACACATGGCCCTGCTACCACTGGGCCTCAGTCTGTCCTGGAGGGATATTGGCAGGGACACGGAAGCAGGCTGCTCTGCTGTCCTGGAGGGGCTGGGAGACAGGGAGAGAGACAGAAAGGGAGAGGCTGTGCCCAGACGAGACACGGTTAGCTTGACATAAGCAATCTGCTGCAGCTCCCTGGGGCTGGGGGTGCTTGTGAGGGCAGACTTTCAAAGGAGCTTGGCTCCCATTTAGGCCCCTAAGTAAGGGCCCGTTTTGCATAAATACACAGCACCCAGCAGCTCCCTGTGCCATGCTGAGGGACAGATTTCTCAGCAGCACCCAGCACCTGCCATTCACCCAGCACGCTGAGCGCTATCAAAAGCCTGGCCATTAACTGTGGTGCCTAAATGGGCCCCAGTCTCTTCTGCAGATCTGCCCCTTGGGGACACACAGGAGAGGGAATTCCCATGTGAGGCCCACGTCTGGAGTCCTTGGGGGAACAGTCAGACATGGGACAGCTGGTCACCCCGAGTTGCCTGCCTCCAGGTTATTTCCCCAGTTACGATGTAAAGTAGCTTAAATTTTAGAATGAGATCACATGAGAACTGAGGTACACAGCATCTGGGGCCTGCTGGATCCACGCAGCCAGTGTGAACGTCTCAGTGATTTCCAGCCCTCGTTACTAGAGCCTGCACCTCGAGCCGGGCAGTTCTCCCATGAACTACCAGCTCACTGTAATTTACTGTAACAGACCATCAATTCTGTGGGGCCTGAACATCGTCTCAGCTCCCCAGCCCTCAGGCCACCGAAGCAGTCTCTTTAATTTGCTCCGAGGTGAACAGTGCACCCCTGGAAATGTGCCCTGTGGATCGCTTCCTTGGGGACAATTATTCACGGCAGTATGTTTTCTGCATGAGGCAGATCTGACTTCTGGCCTCTGATTGATTTTCAGAAGGAAATTAATTCTGTTTGTTTGACATGCCCCGCTCGCTCTCATCTCAGAGTGGAGCCTGATGCATGAGTGTCACGCCATTCGCCTTGCTCCTTTCTCTTGCAGCAGCGGTAATGTTTAATAAGCACTCAGCAGAGACGCCCAGCACTTCTCATTAGCTGCACAGACACCCCACTCATCCTGACGCTGCTCAGGCTTCTGGAAACACCTCGTTGCGCTGGGCGTGCACAGAGGCTTACCAAGAGGGCAGATTTGATGCACTTGTTCGCGTGGAGAAGCACTGTGCTCTGTGCATAGGCCCACTGAATTCAGTGGGGCGTAAGACACTACTCAACAGGAGTTCAAATAGCAGAATGGGGAAGGTACTCCTCACAGCTGTATCTGCTAAATCCCGTGCAGGACACGGTTACCAGCCGTAGGAGCTGTGACTGTCACTCCTAGGGGCACATCTCAGATCCCTTCTTCTGCTCCTGGCGCTCAGACCTCGTTGTATTCCAACGCCACTAATGGCTCTGCTGATTGTCCCAGTCTTGATGCTGTGAGGGCCACCCAGAAGGAGAGTGTCACCTCTCACTGCTCGTAAGGGCAAAGAGCCCATCTGCTCCCCTCAATACTGACTGCTCTATGCAGGAGATGCACCAAGGCCTGCCCCCATTCGGAAGGACCCCAATGATCTGCGGCAATTCACTCGGGTGCAGGACAGGCAGACACCGCCTGGGCTCTGCATGGCAGCAAGTCAGGCTCGCAGGGTCCTGGTATGGCTCTCATCGGTGTGGTATCAGAGCACCTGACCATCATTGATGGACTGTAGCCTCACAGCACCCCTGTGTGAAGCAAAGTTTCATTCCTTTACGGGCACAGGGGAGACTTGATTTACCCAGCGTCCCATGGGGAGTCTAGGTCTGAGCCAGCAACTGAACCCACCTTCCCTGAGCCCCACTCTGGTGCCCTGCCCACTATCCCACCCAGCCCACCCTACAACCTGGTTAACCTGGAGCTTCCCAGTGAGTCTCCAATGTTTTCCACACATTATTGAACTGGCCAGGCCCCCACCTGACACCCAGGGTCCCTGTATGAGATCAGCTTGCTGAGGAGTCCAGGCTGTCATGGATCATCGAAGCACAGAATCATGGGAGGGGAAGGGACCTCAAGAGATCTTCTAGTCCAGGCCTCTGCACTTAGGGCAGGACTAAGTATCATCTAGACCATCCCTGACAGGCGTCTGTCCGATCTGCTCTTAAAAACCCCAAAGGATACACGTCAGTGGAGTTGGAAGGCAGGTAGCTCAGCACAGTCTTCACCTCTCCGTCTACAGAGGTTCCTGTACTCATCAGTAAAACACAGAACGGCAACTTTTGGGTTGAATGCAAGTGCCTTTTAGGACAGGAAGGGAAAGATACAGTGCCCAGGGGAAGTTGCGGATGGAGGAACTCAGGGAGGCAGAACGTAGATCCCTCGACTGAATGTTACCCAGCACATCAGGAGTAACACTCCTACTCTTACGAGAATTGTTCTGGGACGTCAGTGATCGAGGCCTTGGGTTTATGGCCCATCCCAGGAACAGCACCTCCAGCAGCAGAGCATCCCTTAGGTACCGTCCTGGAGACCTGGCTCAGGGCTGACTCTTGGGCAAATGCACATCCTTCAGCACCACCACGTTCTCCCATCCGGAGTCTAGCATAGCCTGGCTCGCTCTGAGAGCAGAGATGACTCCTTCCCTCAGTGATCTGGCTGCTGGCGAAATGTGTGCAAATGGGGTCTGTAGCTAGGGGAGTGATGGTCTATAGACGCTGCCTTTGCTACAAGAGCAATACACACTCCATTGGCTCCTGTCCCTGGCCTTGGGTCACATTAGCAGCTTCATCGAGATAGTGGCAGCTTCTCTGATTGCTTTCCTCCTATCAGTGATATAAGATAACTGGCTTTCCCAGGGCCTGGGACTCCCATTGACTTCAGTGTGCATTGGCTCAGGCACTCACAGAGTAAGAAGAAATCTCTGGGACAGATAAAGGTATTTGGGTTAATCAGAGGAACAGCTGTGACCTGCTCTTGCTGTCTTGCCCCAGAGGGAGAAGGAATCACCTGATAGCAAATATGAGTAATTTGTTCAGAAAGAGGGGCGGCAAAGGCCAGCTGGGCCATCCAGGCTTGTCCCCTCCTACTCCATGCCCTGCACTTTCATGGCTAGAGCTCCCACTGCTCGTTTCCTCACACCCCATTTTCCTGCCCCTGGGCCGTTCCCGCTAGGGCCTGGTCTACACTACATCTTAGGTCAACCTAGCTATGAAAACTCACCCCCCTAGTTAAGCCCTGGTACAGACATTTCTAGGCCGACGGAAGAATTCTTCTGTCTGGCTAGCTCTCACCACCCAAGGGGACGGATTAATAATAGCAATGGAAACCCCTCTTGTGTCACTGCAGTAAGTGACTGAAGTGCCCGAGCTGTAACATCTGTACTGCAGACATACCTTTGCTCTTTACCTCACCTCCCACTTACAGCTCTGCGGGGATGGTGCCTGATCACGTTCTCTGAGGCGTCTGCTCTGCAGCTGAGTTCCTCTGAAAGCCGCTGAGCTGCCTTCTCCTGACTGTGCTTGGCAATGCACGAGGGAGAGAGAGACCTGCCCTGGCTGGATCATGCTAGAGGGTGAGAACTGTTGAGTTTTAAAAGGAAAGAGCCTTTCAGCTGCAGAGCAGAGGATCAGGATAGCTAGCTGGAGGTTCCTTGTGTGGGAGGGGCTGAATCGGAAGCAGATGTGCAGGAAGCGCTGTAAGGGGCAGTGCTGCACTTGCCCCGAAATCAGCAGCACATAGCTGATTCTGTGACTCCTCCCCAGGAGAAGCCAGTCTAGCTGCAGGAGAATTAAGTGGCTTCTACTCTGCCTCACTCATTACCAACAGAATCATCAGCTAAGGTCCAGCTCCGGGATCTTTTCTTGCATTACATGATGGCGTAAGGAACAAGAGCCCGGATGTTTTCCCTGGTCTCAGATGCAGTTGTCTCCATGCAACAATTACGAAAAGGCTCCATTTGTTGTATTATAAATAGAGTGCTTTTGCTGTGGAAATGAGCAGAGCATAAACACAGGCTCCTACTTTGATTAACTCGGAAGCTTTTATGCAAAGCCTCCTTCTCCCAAATCCCCCAGCACCACAATTTGTTAACATTGAACAGGCATTAATAAAAGCCTAGATGGAAAGGAACTTGCCACCTTGCTCCTGGGAAGCCAGGTGAACAATCTGATGAAGCCAACCAAAGTCATTTACACGAAACACCCCCTGAGTTTTCGGGGTTGGATAGACTGAGCCTTGGATCTGACTTCCCTTTGCTTCTCCAGCCCTGGGATTTTCTAGCTATGGAACATTTCCCTCTCCTTGGACTAATAAATGACCCTCTGGGGGACACAGGTGGGGGGAGGCTTTGCATTAATTGATTTGGGGGCAGGGGGAACAAAGTATTCAGGAAAGTGTCCAGTGCACAGCAACTCCAGGGCTCTCCCAGCTACATGAGGGGTAGGTCAAACTCTGCTGATCGAGACTTGTGCTGTCCCAGAGAAACATGTTGCTAAGAGCTCTCTCTGAAAGCCAGCTCTCAGAGACCACCACCAAACCAGCCAGGAGGCGGGGGGCAGGGGAGGTCCCAGGGGTTCTAAGTGGGAGTCAGAAGAGCTAATACTGACTCGCTGTGTGACCTTAGGCATGTCCTTTCCCCTCTTTGTGCCTCAGTTTCACCAGCTGGGGGGGACAGCGCTTGCCCAGGCTGGTGAAATGCCAGGAGCTGTGCGTGTGGATAGCCCTACAGAATTGCACCGTGCTGTTTCGGGCCTTCTTCCAGGTCTCGGGCAATGAAATTCCAGCTCCAAAGTCACAGTAGACAGTGGGCGTCTCTCCATTGACTTCACTGGGTTTTGGAACAGACCCAAACGCTTTCCCCAAAGCTGTCAAGGAAACCAGGCCCACGAGGGGACTTCCCTAACAGCCACTGATGCAGGGACCACGTGGGGCCTCCAGGTCAAGCATAGCCCATCAGGCTCCAGCGCCTCTGACCTACAGCTCCCTTCTCTACAGTGCAGAGCTGAGCTCTACAGAGAGTCTCTGCAGGTCCCAGCCTGCCTGGGCATCCCTGGAAGGGTCCAGCCAGCCCCCATCATGTGTGGTTTCCACTGGCCAGCCCAGCTGTCCTCAGCTATTGCTATGTCCTGGCCTTGCTGGCTGAGTTTGGTTCACTCGGGGGAGGGACGGGGGGACACACAGCACAAGGCATATTCTAGGCTGGCTGCAAGCTGGGATGGCAGGGTTCATTGTTCTGACTGAACAGCTGTTTCTCCTTGTGAGATTAGGCTGGTGCTAGCGGCTGTTTGTTCAGCCAGCTTGGGGGAGCATCTTCCCAAACTCTTTAGAACGTAGTCCCTCTTGGTTACTGGGCTAGAATTTGGACGAAGCCACTCAGATTCTTTTACGACCACACCTCGCCAGGAGAAAAGGAAAACCCAGCCCACTCAGAATGATCCCTTCCACGCGAGGAAGCCGAGGGACACTGGATACTCCAAGAACTTTGCCCAGTCCTACATTAACACGCTGTTTGGCTGCAGAAGCGCACATTCCCGGGGGCTGGCCTGTGGCTCTGCTCGGGAGAGGCTGGGGACTTCTTGTTTATCTCAGGAATCCAGACGATCTAAACATTCTGCTTGCTTCTTGCTGCAAAGATTCCACCTCTCGGATAATCAGATAATAGCGTTTTCTGCACACTGTCATTTAGGAGTTCAATGGCAGCTTCCTTCACCAGGAGAAAGAGTATAATTATGCATCATTACTCATGGGCTATGATTTCTCTCCCACTACCTAGAGCTGGGTTTCTTTCTTTCTAGCAACTGTATGATATTTACAGCGAAAACCACAACCAAGCAGCAAAAATTCCAGGAAGGAGGTCGTTCATCTTCCAGGGTGTAAAATGAAAGTAATACAAAACCAACAGAGAATGGCTCTAAAGCCGGACAAAGAGAGATAGGGATCCTTTGGGCCCACGAGTTGGTTTCAGTATTACTGGGCCTTTGTGCTGCTTTCCAGGCTCCAGGTTAGACAGGAGCCCTGTGGATCACATCTCTGGCTCTACTGCCGTATGTGATGTAGTACGCTGTGCAATGTGTTTTGTGTGAAGACCAGCCAGCCAGGGTGAATGAAGGGGGCAGCCCTGGACTACTGGAGAGGGAGGCTGGGGGATGGACTGATGGAGCCACTCAGGGATGCAGATCCTGCATGGGGCAGCCATGTCACATCCACCTCCCTGCCTCAGATTCAAGCTCCTAATCCCTCTCTTTAAATCCTGCCCCTGCCTACTCACTCACACCTCGTTTCCAGAATCCTGCCCCCTAGGTGTTTAAAATTACTGACATGGGGGAGAGTCTCCTGGATAACATCTTCACTCCAGCAGGGAGAGCAACTAGGCAAGCCTTGCGGCAGGGCGTACGGGCCTGATCAAAAACCCACAGAAGCCAGTGGAAAGGCTTCAATGGGCTCTGCATCGGACTCTAGGAGCAGAAAAGTTCTGGAGCAGTTTGTGCCACTTGCTGCTGCGCTTTCCTTGGAATGCTGATGCCAGCATTCAGCTCTCGAGGTCTCCTGGCACTCAGGAGACTGACAGGCTCACTGCAGTAGCACACCTGCTCTGGCGGTGAGTGTGCAGGTCAATGGGTTACAAGCGACGCAGTGCTGCCCGGGATCGGGGGAGGTCGTTGCCTTTTCCAGAGGCTGGTGCTGCAGAATGGAGTGTAATGTGTTGGCAAGAAGCAGCGAGGGCTTGTCTCTGCCAGGATGCCACAGCAGAAGCAGAGTTTGCTGCGGGGAGCAGAGCCCTATTGGAGCCACGGGCTGGGGTGACCAGGCCAAAGTCATTGCAGGTGAATTTAAAGTAGATCCAGGGAAATGATGTGAGCCCCAGGAAGACAGAGAGTCCAGTGCCTGGAGTTTAAAAGGGGCTGGATAGTTTGATGACCAGTAATCGGAGGTTTATGGAGCATGAGCTAAGAACAATCGAACTGCAGCGTTCAGGACTGCCACAGGGCTCAGAAAGGACCATTTCCCCCACCCTCCCTGGTGCATCATATAACAAACAGCACCTTAGCTGCCATCTGTGCAAATGGTGCTGGAGAGCTAGCAGCCCTGGAGGGCAGAGCTCAGGGGGAGGTGCGAGCGGAGTGGGAGTCTCCTGTTATGACTGGAAAACTTTCACAGCTCCCTGGAGCTGCCCAGAGGGGTGCTCCGGTGGGGCCGGCCAGGCTCGGATTAGCCATTCTCCCCTGCGGTACCCTCTCTCCTGGCTCGGCTGTGCCCCTGCAGCCAGCGTTACAGGAGCCACCAGAGGAGCTGGTGAACCTTGCGCTGCCGACGGAATCTGCAGAGCAGTGGGTGAAGGGGAGGAAAGCTGCACGGAGCCCTCCCCCCGAAGGGGTCTCCCTGCCTGGCAGGGCCGGATGGGCGTGGGCAGGTGTCACATGCCATCCAACCTTACCAGCCAGACGGGAAGTAGCTGCAATCAGGGGGCAGTGGAGCACAGAGGGTCCCTGTTGGGGATGAAAAGGGAAGAGACCCCCACGGTTCCCAGCCTGGCTCGTAGGAAGGGACCCAGCAGGAGCAGTGGCGGCCATGCATCACCCCGGGGACGTGGCCAGTGTCCAGGGCTCCCTGTAGCCTGTCCCAAACCTGGCGCAATGCAGGCTGCTGGCCCAGTGCTCCTGGCCACACTGGTGGCTCTGCAGGAGAGGTGGAGACAAGGAGGCGTGGCTGAGCCCAGGGCCGCAGAGCTCTGGTCAGAGGTGGAGAAGAGGGGGCAGGGGGCACGGTCCTGTCTCAGGTCAGGAAGGGCCAAGAGAGGCATCCTGCCACAGAGAGGCTCAGAAATGAAAAGGACTGCAGGGAAAGAGCTGCCTCGGGTGGGGTGGCAGCAGCCTGGGAGCTGCTGCTCTCTGGCACCTTCTGGTTTCCCTTCTGTTGCTTCATCACTGTTACTGAGCCACTGGCATTTGCTTGCAAAGGGCCCCAGCCCGCTGGTGATCCAGCAGGCCCCCTGATGTTCGCAAGTAGAGGCCAATCAACCTGACCTCTCCCTATGGAAAACATACATTTAATTGCACGTTAGCAACTGGCAAAAGAGGAGCTGATCCCTAAGGCACGGAGGGCGCTGGGCAGCTCTGGCCTTGAGCCTCCTCTCCATTCATTGCAGAGCCCCACTGGTGAATAAGAAGTAAGGGGGTGTTTGGGTTTTTTGGAAGCAAAGAGCTGGACATTTCTGCAGGTCCCAAATGAAGTGAATGGGAAATGGGGGAGCCCCAGAGCCCAGCTGTGTCCCGGTGGACGAGGCCATGGTACGGACGTGCCAAGAGAGCGGGTGCCCAGCGTCAGCGTTCAGAGATGAGCCCTGAAAACTGAGGTGCGGGAGGGGGAAATGGATGGGAGAGTAAGAGGGGACGTGGGAAAGTGACAGAAAGCAATAGACGCAGGGCATTTAATGGACGGGGCTGGACCTATGCCTCGTTGTCACATCCACCATGCGTGCCCTCCACTGCTCTGGCTCAGCCCAGTCCTGTGGCATTACAGGAGCTCTCCTGCATCCACCTTAGCCCTGCCTTGTGCCCCTGGGGCCCAGCCCTGCCTTGCCCCCGCTCTTTTCCTTCCTCCCAGGTGGGAGCTCTGTGTGGTCCCACTTCCCCAAAGTTCGCCAGCTCTCCCTGCCCTGAGCCCCAGCGGCAGGCTGCACCCACCTGGGTAGCACCCAGATTAGTCTTTCCCCTGTCAAAGGGGGAACTTCTCGGGCACATCTGTAAATATTTTGGTAGCTGACTTTCTCTGGGTTCCCAGCACTGGCTGCCTGGCCTGTTTGACAATGGGAGTTTTCTCCCCCGTCACAGCCTCCCTTCCTGTCTAGACAGTCCAGAAGAGCCTGCTGTATTTATAGAGGAGAGCAGAGAGTTTGCCCTGTGCCTTTTGCCAAACCCGCATGGCCCTGGTGAGGCCGGAACGAAGATGCCTCCCACTCGCTGGAAAGGGAGGGGGAGGAACCACAGCTGGTGAATAATCCAGCCTGCCCCCTCTCGCCTGGAATTGGCTTGGATGCGGCACCTGCGCCTGCCACCCCCTTCAGCCGCTTGCGTCCCGCCCCCCAACTCCCTGCCCCGTTCTTGAAAGGAGCTGAGCCCCCACTGAACACATGCCCCCGCCAGCCCAGTGGGCGATGGGACAGCAGGGCTCCTTGTTAATGCTGCCGGTCGAGCCCCAAATCAGTGAGAGGGCAGGGCACGCAGCACCACGCAGGCCTGAGCCCTGGAATAGCTCCTCTTTCTCTCCAAACACGGCATGGGGATTTGCTGCCTCTGCTGCTGAATCCCAGGCAGCTGCTGCTGCGGAAGCCATGTGTCCAAAGCGCTTTGCAGAGCTCAGCGCTAGCAGCCTCCGTCCCGCACCCTGGGTGTCATTGGCTCGTTGCCGTCAGTTTCAGCAGGAGCAGGACTGAGCCCTAGACGAGGGCACAGTCAATGTGGGTCTGAACTGACGCCCAGGCTCTGGGCTTCCCAGCACCCGGTCTGATTCTGGGCTTTACGGCTTGATTGGAGGGACAGAAATAGGGAATCCCAGGAGAAGCAGACAGGTTTCCTGGGCGGGGGTTTGGAACACGATGGCGAATCGATGAGGTGGAGCCAAGCAATGAGCGATAGGGGGCGAACGGGGGAGGATGCATCCAGAACCAAGCCCTGAAAGGGCTCTTCCCAGCCCAACGCTGCAGAGCCACGTGTCTGGGAAGTGTGGGGAAAGGATCCAGGCCGGGATGCACAAAGTCTGGGGTTTGCAAACTGGTCTCAGTAGTTTGGGGGGTTGCAAAATGAGGGGGAGTGAAATGTTAGCTGATTCTTTCCCTAAGGAGAACCCATTCATACTAACCTTGTTATCTCAGCGAGGGGGGTAGGCAGGGCTGGGGCTGGGGGTGGGCATGAAAGGGTCCCTGTAACAGGGTGGCTAGCCCCTTTCAGTGGAGCAGGTTCAGCTCCCCGTGCCAGGTGTGGCCAGTGTGGCCAGTTAAGAGGGTGGGGGCAGCACTGGAAGCTATGAAGGATCAGGAGGATGCAGTGAGGAGGGGGTCCCTGAAAAAAGCTGGAGGAGGAGGTGGAGGAGGAAGAAGAAGAAGGCTGAAGTGGGGAGATCAGCCCAGGGTTTTGCTAGCTGCTCTCCCTGAGATAGGGCTGACGGCCGGGAGCAGCAGAGGGACCTAGCCACTGCTGTCTCTGAACTGGAGCCAGAGGACCGGAGGGGTCTCAGGCCCCACAGGAACGGCAGCAGGGCCGACCTGCAGGCCTGGCTCAGATGGAGCAGGGAGAATGAGGGCTGCTCCCTGGTGAGGTTGAGCTGCCAGCTGTGATGGGCAGGTGGGTGCCACTCCTCTTGGGAGGGGCCGGGTTGGCTGTCTGGCAGCAGAGCAGGAGAGGCCTGATCACGAGCCCGGGGCAGAGCAGGGCGAGACGCTAGTGTGTGGTTTGTGCTCTGCCGATGGACTAACCGTGGTACAACACTAAGGGGCTACGTGCAGGGGGTGACAAAGGGAGCCTGTCTGGGGATTTCGTTGGGGATCGTTTGCACTAGTTCTGTAATAAACCGGCCCCGAGAAGGGGTCTGACTGTGGCAAGAGAGCCCGCTGTCGAGGCCTTAGGGGCCTGAGAGGGAAGTGGGATGGTAAAGGGGGGCTCATTCGCCCCAGCCTGCTGTCCCAAAAACAGGGTTGGTGGGTTCTGCCCAGGTGACACAGATGGAGGGGCTGATGATTTTGCTACTAGCATGTTTCTTTCTCTCTCTCTCTCCACCCCTTTGGAAGTCTCCTTGCTCTTCTCCGTCCCCCTCCCTGCCCCTGAGCAGTGACCGCGCAGCTTAGCCTGTCCCTTCCACAAGAGGCGCTCCTAGAGGGCTGCCTGGCTGACTATCACCCCTCCTTCCCAGCCACTCTAGAGACAAGGGGTCACTCTCGGACCAGCTGGCTGACACTGCTGTGATATGTGGCATCTCCCAGCCAACAGCTGAGGGGCTCAGCCATGGCAGATGCTGCCGGGGAGCTTGGTGATTTATTTCTAACAAGCTGGGGAAGAATGTCTCGCTCACAGCCTCCCATTCCCCTCCACCAGCCGTGGCAGGCAGGCAAGTGTAGCGAGGGCCCACAGCTGAGGGAGCCTCTCCCTGCCATGCCGCGGACTCCAGAGCTGCTCTCTGCTCTTTCCTGGCTCACAGCCCCCTGCACCACTCCCTGGCCCTCAGCACTGGGTGCCCTGCTGCCAGCTGGCTTCCTTCCAGCTGCTGGAGTCCGAGCATTTCAGGTGCCAAGATGCATGCTCCAGGGACCACCGCGTTCCCTTATCTGACGTAACCCAAGCCCTGCAGCAAGCGTCTGGGGCTGGCTGCACCTGGGGAGGACGGATGAGCTGGTGTCTGTCACTCGATAGCCAGGACAGCGAGCACAGGAATGCTGAACGCTCCCCCTGGCCTCGGGGCTGCCTTTCGTGAGAGGCCGGCAGGCAGTGCAAGGATGCCAGTGTTTCAGGGATCACGTTTCCCTTGACACAAGGATGTAACTCAGGGGAGAGGCTTAACCCCTTGCTGGTGACAGTAACCCAGAGGGCAGAGCCGGTTGCTCTGGAAATGTTGGGCGTCCTAGAAGGCTGTTCTGACTTGTATGGAGAGGGGGAAAGGACAGCTCAGAGCCAAGAGTGCCACCTGCCTGACCCTGCCTTGGGAGCTCTCTGGGGCAGAGGCTGTCTGGGGGGCACCCCACCCAATGGGGCCCGGATCTCAACTGGGCCTTGGGTGCTCCCATAGTATGGTACAGCGGCCGGCTCCATCCTCTCAGCCCAGGGTCTGCCGCTTTCTAAGCCCTCGCTTCCCTTTGAGCCCTGTTGCTCCTGAGGAGCTGATTCAGCCAGAGATCAGAGCAGTAACTGGATGGGCTGGGCAGGACTCCCCAGCATGCCCCTCCCAGGCTCTCAGCACTAATGGAGAAGTTTTCCCTGGTCCCACCCCAGGACACAGACAGGCTGGTACTGTCTTTGGCAGCAGCAGAACTGGGAGGTGGATGGGACGAGGCCTTGTTTGCACGTGAGCATGTACCAGGGACACTGCCGTGCTCGGCCTCTTTGATCAGAGGGAGACAGCAAAGCCAGACGTGCTGCAGGAGGCTCTGGATGTCACAACTCATGCGTCCTAACAGTCTAGGAGACTGAGACCGCGTCCCACCCCGGTCCCCTTTCCAGCAACGCAGATGGGATGGGCTCCAGATCCCCTGTCTCCTGCCCAACACATGCTCTTCCCCCATGGGG
The DNA here is from genome assembly GCA_007922155.1 of Mesoclemmys tuberculata. Classification (NCBI taxonomy): domain Eukaryota; kingdom Metazoa; phylum Chordata; order Testudines; family Chelidae; genus Mesoclemmys; species Mesoclemmys tuberculata. The sequence continues at coordinate 10,675,263 of ML675745.1, forward strand.
AAAAGTAACAAGTTTTCCACATGGGAAAATTAGAATCAGGCACGTCAAAGCAGCTGCATGAAGCTGGAAACTGAGTCATTGTCCTCCCCATCAGCAGCAAGTGGCTGCGTCTCTCCGGGAGGGAGCAGAGTGGGAGAGGCTTAGAGAGAGAGGAATTTCTGTAATGAAGGAAAAGGAAAGGCATGTGAAGAAGACAGGGAGACGGATGTGCAGGGGAATCCCAGGAGAGTCCCTGAGGGCATGTCCATACCGTGAGCTGTGGTGAGAGTCCCAGCTCAAAGAGACATATCCACTAGCTTGCTGAAAGCAGCGCAAATGGCTGCAGGGGTAGCCATCCCAAGTGCGTGCCCATCAGAGAGGTGAGGCAGGTTCCTGGAGGGTGAGCCCCTCCCACCAGCCCCGCTCCACCCTCCGAGCTAGCGCAGGTACGCCCCCTCGTCTGGCCATCACCAAGTGTAGACACGCCCAGCCGTGCAGCCAGCAGCTGCCTTCTCTAACAGGGAGGCATTGCAGCTCCCAGCATGCTGTCTGCTTAAGCTGTTTGGCTCTAGCTGGAGGGGTCCCATCGACTGCAGCAGGACAGCTGTGATCTGCTGCCTCGCGCAGAGATCAGGTGCGATGCGCCAGCTGCTTGCCAAGCTGCCAGTGCAGTCCCTGGATTTCCAAGGAAGGGAACCAGAGTGAGGCAGCTGGGGATTTGCAAGAAGCTCAGTCCAGCAGCCAACACCTTCTGCTGAAAGAAAAATGCCCCGTCTCCGCAACACTGAGTGCTGAGGGGTCTTGTGGAAGGCCAACAACGGGGAAGGGTTTGAAGAGGCTAACCCAGGCAATGGTGTGTTTTGGGTGTCATACCACATAGAGAACTGGGCTAGAGTGTCACCCGGATTGGAGCTGAGGGCCAATAGATATTGCAACGACTAATGCCCTGTGTTTCCGATTCAGATTAATAGGTTGGTTTTTGTACCACCCATAATGTGGTAGGCCCCGTATAACAGGAAGGTGGGTACATTAGTGCTACTTACATCGATCCCTGTTGATTAATTCCTTTGTGCTTTGTCTGCAAAGCCAGGAGACACCAGGACTGGACTCACTCTTCAATATCTATCTTTAAAACCTTTCTCATGGTGGACGGTTTCCAAGAATCTTTGTAAAGCCCATTTTAACTATTTGGTGCAGATAGAGGAGCATGGTCCAGCAGCTGAAATGGAGTATGTACTCAAAGGCACTTCAGTGTCAGTTTCCTCCCAGTAAATGTTTAGAAAATGGGCCCAGCAGGATTTCTGTTTGCTGAGTTAACGGTCCCAAATGCAGAGATGTTTGCTAGAAAGAGCTGGAGCCGTGGTGATGGCAGTGAAATGTCACTTATGGCTGCACAAAATGCCCCTGGGGATCTGTGGACCATGAGGGATGCCTCTCAGGAGCAAGGGAGGAGACAGGCTGGACGCCCCCACTTCAGACAGAATCGCAGGATAACCACAGTCTACGTGAAGAAGGGCTGCAGGGCTGTTCAGTACAGCCTAGGTGGGTGGGGGAAAGTGAACGCGGACTGAGATCTGTACTGTTCACTGATCTCACAGGGACTTAGGGAGCTAATGGCATGATTTTACTGCAACGGAGCTTCTGTCCTCCATAGCCAGTGGCATCTGCCCATCCCAGCAGCCCTCTCAGCTGGCATCTAGCAGGACCCCAGCTGTTCTGCAAACCGTACACCTATCCCCTCTACCTTCTTCGCAGGGGCTAGGCAGGGAAGCGCCTATGCTGGCCCATCCTCACTTCAGCTGCTTTCACAGGCCTCCCGTTTGCACGAAGGAGCATTGGGAGCGAGGTGGTGGCACCAGCGCAATGTGGCCTGCCAGCTCCCTGTGGGTATTCAGCCAGCGATTTAGGAATCATGGGATGTGACAACAAAAGCGGCTGCCCATGCTGATGAACGGAGCATGCGCCTCTGATCTGAATCATTGGGGGGCGGGGGAGGGAATGTTTTGGCTGATAATGACTTAAGCTAGGGGAGCTGCAGAGACTTAGAAGGAGGGATCCACTGGCTTCTGCAGCGGCAGGGGGCATGTGCAGGAGACGTTAGAGGAGCAGAAGCCAAAGCGGGCTTCCGGGAAGCTCCCCCGACAGATTTATAGGAACGATGCCCTTTTTACAGGAGTTCACACTGCAAACGATCCGCAGATGCTCTCCTCAGGGTCTCCTGCAATGAGCCTAGATTTACTGCCGCTGTCTACGCGGGAATAATGAGCCCTGTATGGCAGCTGCACTCGCGGGGCAGGAGGTGGACGGCTCAGGGCACATTTTCCCTTTACTCTGGAGCTACATAACGAGAAACAAGTTACTAGGCCAAACCCTCCACTCACACACATGGCGCAACCCCCAGGGCTCCAGCAGAACAGGCCTGCTGAGCTGACACCCATGTAGGTGAGGGGGCAATCCGCCTACTCTGCTTATTGGCAGCATTAGAAGGTGTTGGAAGCGGATCGTTACAATGAACTGCTGTAGCTGAAATGTCACTGCCTCCAAATTCCTCCTTCCTCCTGGCCCTGTAAGGCAGCATAATGTCCTCTTTGTGCAGAGCAAGGCCCTGTTCCCACATCCCGGGCCAGAGGGCTTTCCTCTTCTTCCAAAGGTTAGGAGTGGAGAATTGGCTAGAGATCCCGGGGTAACAGATGTGCTGAATGCTGCTGCTTGCACATTAAGGGCCAATCCCAGCCCAGGGAAGTGTTTTCTGCCCTTTAGAGTGTGGGGTGGTGCCCCCCAGCAGATCTCGGGCACAACAATGCTGCTGCTTCACTCCCCACATTAGTGGCAAATAAGTGAGGTTCCCCATTTCTTACCTGACACAGCATGGCCAGCCTCGGCTCCTAGAGGAGCAGCAATAAAAGGACCCCCCTTCATCTGGAAATCTAGCTCTGCTGGGACAGATGGCAAGCCTGAGAACTCCTGCAGCAATGCAGCCCCTTCGGCCTCCAGTGAGCTGCTAGATGAAGTCTTAGGAAAATCCATCCCCTCCGCAACAGAGCCCTCCTCTCTGGGGCTGCTCTCTGTACCTCGGGCATAGTCCAGGGGGTGGACGTGAGGATCCTTGGTGGCCCCATCCAGCCATCTGTTTCTGGGCTCTGTGGTATAGGGCTGCCCCCCTATTTGCACTGAAATCCACAGGCCTGTGGGTGGGGTGAGGCACTACTCGCTGTACAGCCTGCAGAACTGACCCCAGGATGAGAAGAATAGTCAGCATCTTTTCAATACTTTGCTTCTTCAGAGCTCTGCACAGACGTTAACGTTTGAATCCCTGTAAGGTACCTGAGAGCCAGGTGAGTTTTATTTCCCCATGGCGGGGGATGGCGGTAGGAACTGAGGCACAGAGTGATGCTGTGACCCGCCCAAGGACATACAGGGACACAATAACAGCTGGGATGGGAACCCAGGAGTTCCTGTTGCTCAATCCACTATATCATGAATGAACACTGTTGCAGGTGAAAAGGTTGGTCCAGTGACTAGGGTGCTAGTCTAGGACTTCGGAGACTCAGAGTCAATTCCTTGCTCCGCTACAGACTTCCTGTATGGCCTTGGGCAAGTCCCTTAGCCTCTTTGTGCCTCAGCTCCCACCTGTGCAATAAGGATATTGCATTGCCCTGTCACATGGGAGAATGCAGCTGATATGAAAGGATTATCTGTATCTAATTGAATCGGCCTCTGCTCGGTGGGAGTTACATTTGTTTATGCCAGTGAATTTTTATATCATAGGGGTTACTATTGTATATGCTTGTTCACTCCAAATGTATCAATTTATAATAATAGGTTACTATGTTTAACACATAAAAGAAGCCTCTCCCTCTGCTAACAGAGTGAGAGTGTTTTAACATATGAAAGGGGTCTTTCCCTTTGTTGCTAAAGTAAGACGTTTCTGTCTTTCCCTTTGTAAGAAGTTTCTGTTTGCTGTTGAAGCCCTAAAAAGATAAGAAAGGAACGTGAGGGGTCTGGGATGGGAGCCCTGGCCAGGTTCCCATCACAGCCCCCTGCATGAGAACCAGATATCCATCAAGGTGATCTGCACAGTCACGTACACCTGTTTTTTCACTCTATAAAAGCTGGACCCGCTTGTAGCAACTTTGGAGACCTCACCTACGGGTGGGCGCACCGCATAGGGCTTCCCAGTTGCCGACACGGGCTCTCCAAATCCTCGCTGCAACCGGGGCTCCCCAGCAACTGCGGATCTGGATGATGGTAGCGTATTATTAGGGCAATTGGTGATGTATCTTTCTTAATCACTATAGTTGATCTTATGTAGTAATAATCAGGTGCATTACCTTACTTATTCTTTCTATTGCTTAAAATTATAGTATAATAAGTTTATTCTGTTATGTATATATATCATTTCATTTTCTGTAATATTTAGAAAGAGATAGTAAAGCAACCTTGTTCTTTCTACTGGTGTCTGTGTCCTTTCTATCAACCCCTTCAATTAGCAGAACAGTAGCATAAATCCATTAAAGACTCAGAGGTGCTCTGATCCTGACATAATGGGGGGCCATGCGGCTTCCACAGAGACATCAACTTCGCACTCATAAAGTAGGGGGGCTTGGGACCAGCTGTGTTTCCTTCAGTAGCCCAGGGGGCATAGGGCCAGCCCCTTTGTCCACGCAGTGTCAGGCCAAGACAACTGTCACTTGTTCAATGAGCCCCTGCAGTCAGGAAATGATCTGGCATGATTGTAAAAACCTGCCCTTTAGCAGAATTGATGACGTAGCTGGTGTCACGAGGGAAGTGGCCCTCAGTGGAAACGTGTGATCGGGAGCATGTTTCTGCATGCACTGTGGATACAGGCATGGGGGCCATGGTGTTATGAAAACAAGTCAGTAACCTGTCAATGCTTTTACCACCTTCCAGCTGAAACCTAAGGCACAGATGACCTGCAGCAGTCAAAAAGGAGCCCTTACAAGCACATGGGGAGAGGGTGGGCTGTGGGGCACCTGATTCCGAGCCAGGGCTAGTGGCCACTCTGAGCTGACTGATGGAGGGTCACTTTCCTTACAGTCTGTGGATATTCTGGGGGAAACACATCCATGTGATTTCTGTCCCGAGCTCACAATAAAGGGAAAATGCTGCTGAGCTGTTCACTTGCTTTCTAAAATCTAAACCAGTTTCACTGGAGTTTATTTATTTTATTAGGCTGCCGGGGGGTGCAACGTTGTGATGTCACTGCCACCCAATGCGATGCTGATGGAACAAAAGGAGATTTATTTTTCTTTTCACTGTATTCCAATGGGAGCTGAGCACTTAGCTTTCTTAAAGCGATGTCTACACTGGGAAATTGACTGGCACAGCTCCTGCAGGCTAAGCTATTCCACTGAAGCCGTTCCATAATAGCTCCCCGTGGGGATGCTCTATTCCGTAATAAAAGTGATTTTATTCCAGAATAATGATTCCACTCACAAAGCGCAGTAATTATGCTGGAATTAAATCACATTTGTTCCAGAACAGAGTATCCACACCGGGGAGTTATTCCAGAATAGCTAAGTTACACCAGAACCATTGTTTCAGAAGAGCTGGGCCAGTCAGTTCCCCTGTATAAATAAGGCCTTAGGCGCCTTTGAAAATCCCAGCCTAAGTATTTTATCTGTGTGCTTACAAGGTAATAACTTACCAACGCTGAGGGGGATCAACCAACCCCTCCTTGTTAGCTAGCCCTCCTGAGACGAAGAGCAATTGGTCTACAGGAGACACGTTTATCTGGAGGTGAAGGGCATGCAAGGACAACAGCTGCAGGAGATCCCAGTCCAACCCTCCTTGCTACCCTCTGCAGTTATTTGCCAGGAGCTCTGCTTCCCCACTTTATCTATTTTATTCCTAACTTCTCCCCTCCGCCCAGCAGGCTTAGCATCCACTGCCGAGACGCGTGGCTTCCACAGCTGGTGATGCACCAAGTCATCCTGGCAGGGCTTCAAAGGGACTGAAACATGGAACAGATGCTCCAAGCAGCAGCAGAGCCCCCACCCCCTGAGCTGCTGTGGTCACATGGTAATTTAAGGTGGGGTGTTGACAGAGAGCAAGGGCTTTGAGGCTGGAATTTGCTACATTTATTTTTAGTCACTGGTGAAGACGCACAAGTTTCCTCGGCTCTTGGAAGCAGGTGCTCCAGTGGGGCAGCTTGGCATTTCTGTGTGTGGCGCACCCCGGCACTGCTAAGAGAATGGGGGTGTGGGAGGGAGATCGTGCCATGGCACTGAACAGGGGAATCACCCGGGCAAACAGGGCACAGGATGGGCTTGCTGGGGCGCCAGCCCCAGAATGCTGCTGGACACGGAGCTTAAGGAGCCGAGCAGCCAGTTGGGCCAGTGCTGCATGGAGTGGGGCGCTGGCCCTTTGCAGCCAGCCTCCAGGCCAGGATTGTTCTCAACGCACCGAAATGACAGGGGACTGTGGCCCCTACCTGTGCTGTGCAGGGTGCCTAGCGGTGAGCCTGGCTTTCAGAACCCTCTGAGGGCTGCCTTACTGGCCCCGCCAGGCCTGGAAGGCCCCCCACATGCCCCAGCCTGCCTGGCTTTTCCATTACAGTTGTTTCTGGGATTGCTGCTCCCTGTGGTGCTCTGCCTCTGCAGAGAAGGTTCTTGCCAAGACCTGGCGGTGCTGGGATGCGCGGGAGGGTCCCGGTGGAGGTCACCATAGTTGGACATACAGTGTATGGGAGTCCTGTCTGTCACCAGAGCAGGGACACAAGCCAGGTGTGAGTGTAACTGTTGTCTACAGGGGCGTGCAGCTGCCCCAGGCGCGGCTCACAAAGCTCAGGTGAGGTTGGGTCAGACAACACGCTGCCACGTTTCTCTGGGCCCAGCAGAGGAGTAGTGCAGAGTTTCAGGCGGGTTCCTTATAATGCTTGTAAATGGATCCCAACTAGTCTCAAGCTCGTGCATGAAATGCCTGGTTGTGCATCATCCGAAACTATTAATTTCTCCTCCTCAGCCATACTGTGAGCAGCTGTGGCCCACGTCTGCAGGAAATGCTGAGCCTCTGCTAATTCACAAGCTGCAGAAAACCCCCAGCTTTGCTCTTTTCTACAGGCAGGCGTTACGCTGGGAGGGAGCGCCCTAGGCTGACGCTGCAGAGCAGGCCCAGAGGGAAAGAAAAAATCATTTCAACAGTAACTGACTGCTGAGAGCAGCTTGGATTCAAAGCCCTTGGGGCAGGTCTCTGGGCTGCAAAGTGTTTGGGAAGAGGTTGCTGGCTTTTCCCACCCTCGGCTGTGCACAGAGTCTGATCGCCCACAGCACAGGCCTGGCCTTCTCCGCTCAGTGATGGGTGAGGCTTAGCCCCTGGTTACCAGATTTGCCCGTCACTTTGCGGTACGCTTATTTATTAGGGTTACCTTCCTGGAAGAGGGGGTGTGATTCTATTAATGTGCTGCTTGTGTTACTTGTGTGTTCATATGGCTACAAGTTCCCTTCAAATAGAGCTTCCTGCAGGACCTAAGGTTTTCAGGGCTGGGTTCCTCCAGCCCCAGATTCAAATAAACCCCCCACAGATACACACCCACACTCCAGATTAATTGAGTGCATCTGAGCAGACCAGGCTACCAGCACTCTCAGCTGACTCCTTATGTGCCCCTGGACTCAGCAGGCTGGGTGACACAGCACTTTCAGCTGCCACCCTTATGTGCCCCTGGACTCCGTAGGCTAGGCAGAGAAGCATTTCTCAGCTGCCTCCCACCTCACTGTACAATTGTTCTAGCAGTAACCCCCTTGACAAGCAAACCCCATAGGCTTTTGGGCACTCCAGGGATCTTTGGCTTAGGTAAAAGAAGCGTTGCTGCAGAGCAAGATAGGGAAGCCAAGAACACAAAGGAGTAAATGCATTTGGAGAGAAAGAGAAACTGGCAACCAGCTTGATTATAATAGTTTATTGCCAGGTATATAAAACTTATGATATTAAAAGTGATGCCATACAAGGAGAGAAAAACAATCTAATGCTTACAATACAACAAATTACAGTAGGGGTACTGGAGAAGGCTAGCTCAGATCTGATTACAAAAGTAGAAAGTTATACCTGGATTAAAGAGAGAGAGAGAGAAATTGGGGGAAGATGGGGGGGGGGAATCTCACCACTCCTTGCAGCTCAGAAGTTCTCAGGAGACAGGCTGTTCAGCTTAGGGTCAGGAG
>ML675745.1:10688418-10784792 GCA_007922155.1 Mesoclemmys tuberculata
GGGGGGGGTGTTCAGGTGAGCCAGAGAGAGAGTTTTGCGCCCTGGTTCCCCAAGAACACAGAGCTGCCAGGTAACACCGCAGGTTCAGGGGGAGAACACTGGGAGAGTTTGAATGCTTCTCCCCAGCCATCTAGCCTGGAGCACTAATGCTCCAGGCTCTTGCGAAGTTCCCAGGATATCCCATCTCAGAGTGCGTCAGCTTCCATTGCTAGCTAAGTGGTGCAGAGCTATAAACAATGGGAGTGGGAAGAGACGTGCCAGCCCTTGTCACTAACGACACCTCCCCAAATATGGCTGGGTTCAAGCTTTGGGCTGGGTCTTGACTGAATCCAAAGCAGTTCAGCTCACCCCGCTGACAGCTCCGGAGATGCAGCTGTGGCACTGGTGCATTCTGCTTCGCATAGTTATGCAGGGCTGGCAATGAGCTGTGTAAACTAAGGAGATTAACACTGAGATTGAAGTGGGCGTGAAAAATGACTCCTATTCTGAACGGATAATGCTGCTTTTCTCTGCCCTGCTCTGCTTCAAACTTTAATCCCTTCCGCCTGATCCTGCTCGTTAGACATAATGTAATTAACGGGATGGAGAGGAGCTGCAAAGCTGTTTGTGCTCCAGGGTCACACGTGAGAACAACAGGGCACCAACTGACGCTAAGGCAGGCCAGCCAGCACAGAAATGTACAGGGGGATTTTACACACAGTGGAGTCCCTCCATGCACCAGGGATGCAGCTTTGAGGGCACCAGCAGCAGCAGCTCGTGCCAAGAGCAAAAGGCGCTAAACCAATACCTGACGCTGGTGTAATTCAGAAGGGCCAAGCCGAAATGGGCTTCCCCACATCTGGTGCAAGGAAAAACAGCTCAGCGATGACTGAAGGGGTCAGATATTGCTTCTCAGGTTGCTGGGCAGATCTCACAACAAGTGGAGAACTCCAGGGCCTCCCATCCTGGGTCATCTCTTGCATGGCTGAGGTTAGCCCTCCCAGCACGTGCTTAGGAGCAGGTGCATGGGCCTGAGGCTGAATGGAGTGAAAGTAAAGCCCAAGCAGCCAGAGCCTGATCTCTACCAGGTCAGGTGTCAATTCAGAATGATGCCACAGACACTGGATTTACACCTGCTTTGTGAGAGTTTAGCAAGGGCAGGAAGAGAGGCTGCCTGCAGGATGCCGTGGAAATGCTTGATGGAGTGGAGTGTTCAGGTTTATGGCTCAGAATGATGCACTATTGTGCTTCAAACAATCAACTCCGATGGCTTTTACTAGAAGGCAGAAGGCTGCATCATCGGTATCAATTTGTATATAAATGTGCTGCTGGATACAGGCCAAGATATTTGGTTCTCGCTTAATGCATTTATAGTTAAAGAGCTAGGGAAGTAAATCTCTTTTGCCTTCCTTCCTTGTCCCATCACTGTGGAAGAGATGTGCCTTTGGATATACAGCTGGTACCCGATACAGGCTGTGACACAATGGCAGCTGAAGTGGCCCAAGGTGGTCCCTGGCACTGCCAGGAAGTTGGGCTGTGGGCAGCTTTGTGTGCCTGTGAGAGCTGGTGTGTGCATATTGCTTGCCTGAAAACGCATTCAGACTACATTCGCTGGAGGTGGAAGAACATGGCTCAGAGACAATCGCTCAGCAAACTACAGATGTGCAGAGTCTGCAGCAGGAAAAAAAGTGAAAACCACCCAGGTAAGCAGCGATTCTGTGGAGCAGGCACGGGAAAAGTTTTATGCTCACCTGAGGGCTCTTTGCGCCCACAGGCATCGCCCTTGCAAGCCGGATGCATAAAGCCTGTAATGACGAGAATTTCTGATGCTCCAGCATGTTTGACAGATCCTGTGGCTGACTGCTGAACCAGCCGAGTGCCAGCGACCAGCCTGTGGCATGGGTAGGTTTGAAAAGGGCGGCTGTTCGAGGTCCGCAGCCTCAGGTTAGGATCAGGCATGGAAGGTTTGGGCTGACGATGTAATGCCGGCTTCTGTTGCTCGCTAACTCTTCAGCTGTGGCTTTTCAGCTCCTTGCAGATGGTGACAAAAGCCCACAGCATCGCCAGGGAGTGAGGGGAGCGTGTTACCCCCTCCTCCTTGTACAGAGAGGGAAACAGGCGCAGGGAGAGAAAGTAACATTCCCAAGGTCACAAAGTGAAGCTGTGACTAGAATTGAGGCCTGATATCTGCAGCCCCCCAACCACCTGTGCTGCCGACTCAGCTGCTCTCCCCTCACCTCCGCCCGGCACCTGAACTGCCCCCTCCCTCGGCTGCTCGGCCCCCCCTGCACACTGCCCTCCTCCCCACTGCCATCCATGCAGTCTTCGGTCACACCTGCACAAAAGGGTCCGTTTATTTAAAGCTTGCTAAATAAGTCTGAGGGGCCCCAATGGCCTCCTGGCAGACACCTGCTACCGCCCTGACAACGCTTCCAATGCGTAGGCCACGACGGCTGCCCTAGGGGGCCTTAGATCTTTATGGCCAGTAACGGGGTCCATGGCTAATTTATGCCCCGCCTGTAATTTACAGCCTCTGTGCAGCTGTTGTAAAATTACCCATAAATCAGGGCCAGCATCACAGGCTAGGGACAAAGCCTGCGTGTCAGCACCCAGCAGGCTGAGCCCAATCAGCAGCCAGGGCCCGAGGGAGAGCCCGCAGTCGGGTGGCTGGCTAGGAGCAAGAGCCGGCTGAGCCATCCAGGGGCCGTGGGGGCAGTCACTGTAACAAGTGCCCGGGGGCACGCAGCCAGGACCCAGCCACTTTCAGCTCGGCCTTTGTGCCATGGGTCCTGGATTCCCCTGGCAGAGTGGGAGAGACACCCCGCGTCACTCCCTGCCTTGGCATGCTGCTTCTGCTCTGAGAGGAGGCAAGACCGCTGGTTAGTCTCCTGGCCATAGATCAGCACTACGAGTTGGATCATTCTAAACCCCCTTGGTGAGCAGACAGCCTGGGCTGCCTCAGAGCCAGGGGACACCTGCCTGCTCCCATGGACCGCTCTGCAGCTCCTGCTAGCATCGCAGCCAGCACTCAGCACAGCCCAGAGGAGGGGCAGCACGGGATGGGATTGCAGCTGTGACATGGGACTGGGGGTTAGGAGACCGGTGTACTAGTCCTGCCTCTTCCCCAAGCTTCCTATGTGCCCCTGGGCAGCTCTCCCTGTAGCTCAGTTTCCTTCTCTGTGGGATGATGGTACTGACCCAGCCTAGGGGCCTGTCTCTCCTCCACTGCTAGCGACAAAGGCAACTTCACCTAGGCTCTGCAGGTTTTGAACCTGCCCCATCTGGTTCCTGTATAGATCTTCACCTCCTGTGAGTGTGAGCTGCCATTTCTGCATGACAAAAAGCCAGAGGCCCCTCATGCTCCTTGTGCACAGGATAACACAGAGGCTGAAACATGATCAGCATGGTGCTAGACGGCACGGCTAACACAGAGGGGCTTTTCCATTCACTCCTCTGTGCAGGCACAAAACCTAATGTAAGCCCTGCACTCTCAAGAGCAGAGGGTCAGCTCCCTGCAGGTGCTGTCAGGACATCAGCCACCCTAGAAGGTGTGACGCAGGCCAGGAAAGAGGTGGGGTCACCACGCTGCCTCCTAGATGGTAGTAGGTGCACTCCCACTGCATGCTGCAGTGTGGTTTGTACCTGGCTGTCCAGCAGCCCGGACAATGGCCGAGGGGCATGGCTGGCACCAAGTCCTCCGGAGACTGCAACCCTCAGCTGAACGGGGGCTCTGCCATTCAGCCAGCATCAGGGACTAATGCAAATCCACAGTCACTGCAGTCCTTGCTGGGGTTTGCGAGAGGACGAGGGAGAAGCCAGGATTTCATGCTGTGGGACTGGCAGAGACGTCACTTCTGCGCTGTCAGAAAGGGCTGACGCAGACAAGTTGAGAAAGGAGGCAGAAACCATGCAAACCGCTGCAACTGCTTTGGCAGAAGGTGGTTTGGGTCCAGGCCTGTCGGGATTCTTTTCATTTCAGTCTTCTGGGTCTTACTCTAGATGGATGCAGCAGCCTCGACCGGCCTTGCTGTTCCCCTCTGGGAGAGGGGCTCACGGAAACGTTTACATTCCAGGGAATCGGATCCATGCCCAGGCATAACTCGCCTGCTCATTTGCTGCTGCTTCTCCTGACCACTGGTAACAGCAACACACTCCTGGGTTCCCATGATTAGTACAAGGCAGGTGCCGCTTTCATCAATTACACAGCATGCAGCTTTGTGTTGGCACAGGGGAGACTGCAACCCGAGAGCCTGGGAGCCTGAAATGTCCCCTGTGGGGAAATCCCGTACAATTTAATAGAGGAGGATGGGGCGGGGAGAACCTGTACTGTTGCAACCCAGGCTGCAGGACGAGAGCTGGTGGCGAATGGCATTTTCCACAAGAATAGGGTTCAGTTAATATTGACCTGCTCTGTGCTTTGCCTGTCCATCCCACTGCCGTCAGCAGCAGAGGAGGCTCTGACATGACTCTAAGTAGAGAGAGCTGCTCCAGGCTAGCCCGACACTGGTAACGCACTTCCACTTGCACGTCCCTGGCATGGGAAACTGCTGAGCTGGCCTCAAACACTGCTAGGAGAAGGTGGAGTCCCTAGGGGAACCCATGGCTGTCCATGCCTAGCAAACCTCTCCGGAAGCCGATTGTGATTTGTGTGCTATTAATTTGCATCTCTTCGGGGCTGATAGCAGATCAGGAATCCGCACCCCCTGGCCAGAACAGACACCTGGCCACCAGGTCTGGCATGAAATGTTCTGTGCCCAGAGAGTCAAGGCCAATGGGACAAATCCAGCATTTTCTTAGGAGGACCCACAGCCTGCCCTGTCTTCCTGCAGCCTCAAATACCTGCCAACCCGTGCATGTTGGATGGAAAAAGGAAAGCAGAAACTGCAGGGGACTTTGGCTGCCTCTCTGCTGAACTTTCCAGGCCCCTGGCTCTTGTGGCAGCTCTGGCCCGACCCAGGCCAGCTGCGTTGGGTGGGAGAGGCCCTCCTTCCTCTGCTGCACACTGGGATCTGGGTGGTGCTTAGCCAACAGGGCTGCCATGCCCTGCGCCACCTCTGATGTTTATTTAAACTTCCTCCAGCCCCTGTTTATGGTCCTATTTTTACCACCCCCGTGACTTTCGGGCACAGCCCCAGGGATGGAGGGCCGTGGGTCACACCTTGCCACACGCTGTAGTTTTTGTTAAAGACCAGTCCCAGTGTCCCCAGGGGTGTGGGCTTTATATAGCTACGCTCGTCCGCCATAAATACAAACACCTAAATTAGAAACCACATCAGAATACAGGAAAACACATGGAGTATTTTTAGGTGACTAAAGAGACAAAAGGAAATAATGGGCCAAATTTATGTCTGCTGTAACAGCACTGATGTCAGTATGCATTATGCCACAGGTGCCATCAGTCCAACAGGGGATTGCAGTAAGCCGTTATCAGCACTACATACACTTAAATCAATCCCAGGGCCAAAAAGGGAGTTGTGTTTTTACTGTCTGTGTTATAGTCACACTAGAGGAATGGGAGAGTCATGGCCCAGTCGCCAGGAGATCCTAGAGGCAGCTAAGCTGTGATTTTCACAAGCACTCAGCACATGGGGTACATGTTGGTTGCTGAGTTCTGTTGAAAAAATCTGGCCCTAAGTGACACAGTAAGAGTTGCTGGGTGCTGGCATTTCTGGGAAAATCTGACCCTGGTCATTCCCAACTTGCCAATGCCATCAGAAATGGTTTAAGCCAGGGAAGGCAGCTCTGAGAGTATGTTAAAAAATCTGCAGCAAGGGTTGGGTGAGAAGGACTCCCCTTTTTCACACAATAAATCTGCAGAAAGCAGCCAGTGGAGCAGCGGGCTCAGCCTAATTACGCTGTGTGAGTTAAAGGAACTGCAATTTTCCAGCTGGCAGCTCCTGCCAGAGCAGGTTCCCTGGATGCATTCTGGTGGGTCAGTTCAGCAGGGCATGGGCTCCGGCTCAAACTATTGGCTCTTGCATAAAAAACCAAACCACACACACACAAAAATGCCGTCTCATCTCCCGGGGATTTATCCAGCATCCTGCCTGGCTTTAATGTGATTACAAATGACATTCACAGGGAGCAAAGCTATTACCCAGCTCTAGCGCCCGTGGTTTGCTGAGTTCAGGAACTAGTAATTAGGCCAGGAATAGCACATTGTGCGGAGTCTGCGCCAGGAGGCCACTGCACTCTTGGCAGGTCAGAGGGGGCATGGGGTGGCCATGCCAGCAGCAAACTGTGAAATGAACAGGAAAAAAGGAAAAGGGCTTTAAAAAGGAGCTTCAATGTATCTAATTCCCTGCCTTCAGGGGGTGAAGTGCCAGGCTTGCCACTCACCCAGGAGCAGCACTGTCAGCCCCATCTTTAAAGGCTGTGTGTTTTGCTGGGGACACGGAGATACTGGCAGAGACCTGAGGTTCCTGTCTCCTGCCAGCCCCAGCATCTCCTTTAGTCGGTGCCACCCTGGATCGGGGGACTCCAGGGACGAGAACCATGCGGGGAAGTGGCAAGAATAGGAGTAGCAGAGGACTGGTAGCCTGTGGGTTGGACATTATAAAGTGACGGGAGGGAAATTACAGGGGATCTTCTTTTTTTTAGCCACCGCTCCCCAAAACGGAAGCAGAGACAACCCGTTCAGCACATCGTGCTGAGAGCTTCCCGCTGCTGCTGCCCTGTCCGGCTGCGGTGCCTCCAGCTTTCACAAGGAGGCCATATGGTGAAGGGTTATGGGTAAGGGGCGATGGTCTGAGCAAACTAGGGAAACAGCCCATTAAGCCAAGACTCCCTTGGGTTGGCTATGGCAAGCATAGACTGATTCCAAGTCCTTGGCCTTCTGCAAGCTGCATGTGTAAGCCAGGGCACCAATAATAACCACAATCCTTTGCCCCCTGTCATAGGGTGCATGCTTCCTTCAGGAGGGCAGCAGAAGCAGGACCAGCCCCAATGCCTAGTAAGCAGCTCCTCAGGGGAGCCCCTTAACCTGAAAGGGTGCCCCTGTGTCTAATTAACCAGCTGTTGCTCAGCTGGGGCAGGGGCCCCAAGCTGGTAATTGCAGGGCTGCTGGGGAAGGGAAGTTTAGTGAGTTCTCCTTGGAAGTAGGGAGCTGGGGCTGGAGGAAGGGGTCAGGCTGGGCGTGACTTTAGGTGTTGCACCTCAGCTGGTAAGGACTGGTCAAGGGTTCAGTGCAGTAAAACACCAAGAAGTGAAGGACCTGGGGGTCTCTCTCTCTCCAGGGTGAGCCGAGTACAAGTCTGTAGAAAGATTCAGGTGAGGCTGTTTCATGCTATTCCTTATGGGCTGAGGAGGTAATGCGGGGAGCCAGGAAAGGAGCCCTTGGTGGCCTGGTATTTGAGTTGAAAGCACAGCTGATGTGGTGAGTGGGGGCCTGGAGGGG
Source organism: Mesoclemmys tuberculata (assembly GCA_007922155.1). Classification (NCBI taxonomy): domain Eukaryota; kingdom Metazoa; phylum Chordata; order Testudines; family Chelidae; genus Mesoclemmys; species Mesoclemmys tuberculata. Next base: position 10,695,794 of record ML675745.1, read on the forward strand.
TGACACTAGAGGGTGTCACACACCCCATTCCAGGGATATCAACGTGCTTGACAAGCAGGAGTTCAGCGTGCCCCATAAAACACTCGTGAGGTAGGAAGCAAATACCTGGTCTACAGAGATCATGTTCCCTGCCACTATGTATGCGTGTAACATACACCACACCTCTAGCCCCACAGGCTGGCAGGCTGCCCCTCGATACTGCTCACAGCAATTTAAGTAGGGAGTGCAGACAAATATTGAACCCCGGAGGAAGCATGCGGAGAAGTTTGGGGGGCAGAGGGCAATTACCTGAAGTGGGATTTGGCTGGGCTAATGTCTCTACAACATGTAAATACTGCCTGTGTTGGTCTACATGACAGACTTATGTTAGCATAACTGTCGCTTAGGGTGTAAATCCACCTCCCCATGTGTGATGCAGTTATACTGATCTAACCCCCAGTGCAGATTGCATTCGGTCAACAGGAGGGCTTCTCGGGGTGGAGTGCTACACCGATGGGAGAAACTTTTCCACCGGTGTAGGCAGCGTCTTCACTAGCTGTAGACAAGCTCTGAGTTGCCTATGCAGCCAGCAATGCCTTCAACAGCTGTTCAGGGCAGAGATGGGTCAGTAAGTGTGGCTGTGGGGAAGAGATGCAGCTCATGAATACTGGCTGATGGCACTGCTTACCTGGACTCTAGAGCTGTATTATGGCTTGTTTAACTGTTTGTGAAAAAATAGGGTTTGTTTGTTTTGTTGGGTTTTTTTGTTTCTTTGGTTGGTTGTTTTTTTGTTGTTGTCAAAAAGGACCTTTTTTGGTGTGAAAATGTCTTTGTTTTCCTGAAGATTTTGGATTTCAATCAAAAAATTCTTTCAGGTAATTGGGAAAAAAATCATTTTGGCATTTTCAATAAAAACCCATCATTGTTTGCATGGAAAACTTTTGACGAAAATAACAAATTTTCATCAACATTTTCCATAGTAAAAAAAAAAACAAAAACATTCTCCAAGCTGCACTGCTGGAAAGCTGGGCACTTGGCTGAGCTGGATGTTCAGAGCCTAATAAAACTTGGCAGATCCATCTGCGCTAGACCCAATGGGAGTGGACAAAACCTGGCCACGGCGGAAGGAAGGGAAGGGTCTCTTGCTTTGCTATAGCCCTTGTGGCTTGTCCTTCTGAGCATTGAGGATGCTGGCTGAGTTTCTTAGCCAGGGTCATTATTTCCCCCTGCACAGCCAACAATTATCTTTTGGTTACTGTGGCTTTGAACAAACAGTTGCCCTGAAAGGAATAATGACTCTGAAGTGGCCACAGGCAGCTGTGCTGGCTAAAATAACCCCCCCGGGCCAGCAGTGTCAGTCAGGGGAGCCCACATCAGGCCAGTGAAGTGGGTCTGTGATTCATGGTGGGGGAGCTGGCAACTTTCCACTGTGTCTGGAGTTGCAAAGAAAGAAGCCCTGTGTGCCAAGTGCAACAGGGGAACAATTGTGGCTGTTTTCTCCTGGTGAGTGGAGCTGCTAATGGCCAGAGCTCAGCTCCGTTTGTTTTCTTGCAGGCAGGATGCTTTCTTCTTGTATCCTGTCCGAGTGGCAGCTGTGTAACATGAGGGCATCTCCCTTCTGCGTGAAGAGCTGTGGCAGCTCCCGGTCGCTAGTGGGGCCCTTGGGGTTTGTTTGCTGAGAAGATGTGGCTGTTCCCCTGTGTCACCTGGGCCATGAACCTGATTTATAGTCCCAGCCAAGATGTAACTCCTTCTCCAGTTGATGCTAACCTGCATGGGCCACTCTGCCATGCAAGCACAGGCTCTCTCCTCAGGAAAGAGGGCTGTGCTCAGGTACGCCCCTGCCTCTCACTCTGCTGCTAAGGGCTCTGTGTGAGAATGCCCAGTGTATAATCTAATCTTGCATGGACATGGAGCTCTGTCTTCTCTATCAGCCCCAGTTTCCTTGCTTGCCATAGCAAGGAACAGCCTGCTCTGCCTTTTCTATCTCCCTGCCAGTCCCGTGAGTGCTCACAGACGGATCCGAGCCACTGTCACGGGTGGAGCTGCTGCTTTTGGACACGAGCACATTCAAATCCAGGGACTCGCTTTCCCACAGAAAAGCCGGGAGAAACACGAGCAGCTGGAACACCACAGTGACAGCCTCAGGGATTTGTTCCCACTGTCAATCCCAAGGCAAGAACCGAACAAGCCAAGCCCCTGAAGCCTGCGTCTGCTGGGCAGGAAGCCCACAGTGCGCTCCTTCCATCCCAGCCTGGGCTGTGGGGGTGGAAATCTCCATGCCCCTCCGTGAGCAATGAATGTGGCTGAGGGCAGGCTGCAAGGATACTTGCGTCTCTTTCTGGAGCTCTCTTCTTCTGAGCGAAAGGCTGGAAATGGATTGCACAGGAGATGCATTAATGGGATTTATTGAGGGTCACGTACGAGCCACTGACATTCCAGCGAGGGTCTCCATGGGACCGGTGCGCTGAGATGGAGGCTGCTGCCTGCGGCCATGAAGACAAGGCCCAGCTCTGGAGACTGCAGACAGAGGAGGAGATGATGGATGGATGAAGATAATTTTAAAGCTTCTTAAATTTCATTCTGTTAGCTCACCAGCTGCTGAATTTCACTTTCCCAGATGCTGCTAACCTGCTGCCCTGCAGCCTCGCCCCTCTCGGCCAGGGCAGAGTGTAAAGGCCCTAGCCTGCTCCCTTACAGAGCCGGTTGTTGAACTATTGGCATTTGGCCTTTGCACTCGGGCAGCAGAAAGGTGTGAGATGGCGTGCACCTCTCCAGGGCAAGCCCCAGGCGCCACAGCTCTCGTGATGCAGATGCTACGGCTGCTCCTCAGCACCTGGGAGGCTGCCACCTGGCTTTAGACCTTCATAGTTACAAGGCTGGGAAACGAAGGGCCGATCTCATGCCTGGTGTGGCTGCAAACTGCCCAGCCAGTGAAGCTGCTGCCAGAGAATTGGCACCAAGCTGACCTCTGCAGCGCATGGAGAGGACTCCTGTGGGGCGCGGGATTGCCCAAAACACTGTTGAGCTGTGAGGGATGGAGGAGGGTATCCAGGGTGCAGTCTGGCATGGACGAAGGAACGACCTGCTGCGGATGCTCTTCCCAGCAATAAATATACCCTGTCCCGAGCTGGACAGGTGGGAATCCCGGCGTGGCGTGGTCAAACCATCCCACAGTAGCAAAGGCCCAAAGAGCAAAATGGCCCCAGGCACACTCCCTGCAGTGCTGCAGGGGAGGCAATTCCATTCAGGTTTGGCTGTGATCAGAAGCCACCTTTGGGATTCTCTGAGCCAGCAAATGGAGGTAGCAGGAAATGCGACTCATGCAAGAATTACACTAGCTGGGCACCAGAGGCAAACCTGCCCAGAGGGGACCTTCCATCTGCTCAGACTGCACATGACTTCAGCAGGCTGAGTTAAAGAGGCAAGAGTCAGCAGGAAACGAAGGAAACGCTTCTGGCTTTACAAAGAGTGTGAAATCTTTTACCAGGGTGCTGGGTGCGAGCAGCAGGTGGATCGGGGGTTTGAGGGTAGGCTAGGCTGAGCTGAGCTGGGGAACAGCCTTTTGTGTATCAGGTGCCAGTTCAAACCCATCTCTGCTTTGTTCCAGTTCTCAAGCTTTTTGTCCCAGCTAAAAACACCACTCCAGCAAGGGCTGGGACTCTGGGATCCAGGCCACCAAGGAGCATGTCTAATCATGTGGCTATGCCTTAATCCAGCCCTTCCCATGGGTGCATCTGAACCCTTGTTGGACAGCAGGGACAGAGCCAATCCAGGATGAGAGTAGCCTCTCAAATTCATGGCTTTGGGTGAAGATCAGGAGAGTACCACCACTTTCACGCCACAGCGCGAGCCTTGCCTGGAAGGCAGACCTGTGTAGATGTTCCAGCTACTCACTGCTTCCATGATTCCCCCAAGAACTGCCTCTCTGCTGATGGTTCAATCCTGCTGCTTCCAAACGTATGCAGGGTGCACAGAGGTACGGTGCAAATGAGCATTTACAGAACAAAAGGGACGGACTCCTTTGGATCAGAATCGGTCCTGGTTAACTTGGCTGTTCTTAGTACAGAACCAGCTGGCCGGTATTGCAGAGAGGGGAACAGCTCCAGAGCCCTGAATGGCTAGCAAAGGCCTAGCCACATGACCTCTGCCACCTTCCCAACAGCAAAAGGAGGCTGTAATTCCCTGGAGCTTTCCCTGTGCGGGCTGGTAGTGGTCTATCACAGGCCAGGACACCTGTGTTAACAGCACAGGGAAAACAAGTCAGAGGAATTCTGGAGGAGATTAGTAAATAAGAGAGCAGGAAGAGAAGGGCTGCAAGAGTGCCTGGCAAAGGCAATCCCCAAAAGGGGGACTTGGGCTGGGGCCAGCAAATAGCAATTGCCTTGCCCCTAATTGAGCAGGAGGGAGTGGGCCACCCCACTTTGCTACAAACACAGTTGGACATGACGCTTGCTGTTCCAGCTGGCGTTCAGCTCCAGGAGGGGGGCAGCTTGGTGACGGGAGAAGAGATCCGCTCTGCCACTGCCTCACTGGGTGACCTGGTGCCAGTTGTGGCTTTGGTAATACTCTCTCTTGTATTTCTACATCAGTGTTTCTCTGTGTCCGGGATCATGGTGTGGGTGGTGCCTAGGCCGGGTGATGGCCTTCTGGCCAGGGAGACCATACTGCTGCTAAACTAGAGCTAGCGCTGGCAAGGACGCCCGGGGCCCTGCACTATGTGGCTTTGGGCCTTGTGCTATCACTTACATGATGCCATGGAGGCCAAGAACTTAGCAAGCCCCAAAGAGGGGTTGACCATTTCTATGGATAACAGGAGAACATCCGGAGTCATAGCGGTTAATGCAAGAGATTAAACCTCAGGCTTCGGACTTTTAGCCAGTCGGACTATACGGGTTTAGGAGCGAATTTAATGTGCAGGGCTGATTATCCCACCGCTGCCTAATGGGAGGTTTCATGAGCTGTCCTCTGCAGTGGCTGTGCTGGCCCCTGGAGGAGAGAGCCCACTGAGCTAGACGGGCCCTGGCGCTGCGCCAGGCTCGCTGCTGCTATGTTCCTACAGTGCAATGTGGGTGTCAGATGCTACTCATCACCCCTCATTTACAAGGGAGGGGGTCTTACACCCACACTGTACACGTCCTGCACAGAGGACAACCAAGGCACAGGGGCACCTGCCTGGGAGGGAGCACTTTGAGTACAGATGCTGCAGGCACGACCTCTTCTGCTAAGCTGCTGTATGCATCTCCAGCCTCCTACAGCTCCGGTCATGCCATCTGCAGGTGCACCAGGCCTTCTGATCACTCCTCTGTGTGGTTTCTTGGGCAGGACGTCTCGAGGGAGGACACCCATGGCTTGACTGTTTCCAGAGAGAGAGAAGTGTGTGCTGGGAGCCCTTTCCCCCCCCCCCCCCAAGGATCTGCTTTCAGAATGAGGCACCTAATTATATGGACTGTTCTGCACTATAATTTAAGATGAACTCACCAGACTCATTTTATTTAAAACAGATTTAACCTGACGTGAGAGCACCAAGAACCTGCTTGTCAAGTCCCTCATGTCCTGGCCAGAGTCGGGTCATTTAGGCGCAGACATGAGTCACTTGCAGAGTTCTATGGGCTGGCATAGGCAGATGGCGAGAGAGGGAACTGTCTAAACCAACAGCCATTAATGGCGATAAAGTGACAGAGGATGTACCGCCAGCCCAAGAGGCTGACATTGAAAACTGGTCTCAGATGTGGATTGGCAGAGGCTAGTTTCCTATTCTGGGGGCAGCAATGGCTGAGGTTCTGACAGCAGGGCCTGTGGCAGGAAACCAGACGTGTGCTGTAGTGGGCACAGAGCAATAGCTATCAGCTGCTCACTTCTGCACTTTTCCCAGCACAGAATAAATTGGTGGTAAGCAAACAGCTCAGATAACAGGCCGCTCGTCACCCCATGTAAACCAGCACTGTGAAAAACCCAGCCACCCTTGCCTGGCCTGACACAGTCCCTGCGACCTACCAACTACTGGCGGCTCTGTCCAGGCCTCTCCCAAACACAGTCCGAGGAACTGATCTTCCTCAAAGTGTAACATGTTTGCAGCTGTTTAGCAGTTGAGGAGTTGGGTCTGCTTTGGCAGTGGGGTGTATGAGCTGCAAACCAATTCCCAGTCCAGTCCCTCCCTGTCACTAGCAAGCAGCATCGATGCCTTGTTGACCGTAGGCCTCGTGGGATCATTGTGCCCTGGATTTCTCTCATTTACGTGGTTGGCAAGTCTTGGCCACCCCTAGAGCCTGGAGGAGGAGAGGGGTTAGCTAGCCTGATTCTCTTCTGGCACTTTGCCTGCTGCACCTGGGATGGTGTCTGTGTGCCAGCCTCCCATCTACTACTCAACAAGGGAGTAAATATAACCACAGCCAGGAGGCAGAAACCCCCAGGCTGTAGCTGTCCCAAGTCGACAGGACTCAGCTAGTGTTAGAGAGAGGGCTCGCTGGGGCTGGGACTGACTGAGGAGAACAGCACATCGATTGGAGCTGGTCAGCCAGAGAGTGGCAGGCCTGGCTCCCAGCGCTCTGTGGAATAATTTGCTAGTGATCACCTTGCAGCTGGGAGTGCAGTTTGCTCTCTGGTGGTGAGGGCCTTCGGCCAACTTCCCCTTGTCCATCCTGATGGGCTCAGGGCAAGCACTGCGGTGCATGAGCTTTCCCAGCTGTGACAGTCCCTCTCTGGAAGGCAGGATGAGCGGGTGCAGAGAGGGACATCCGAGAAAGGAGCAGCCTCACTGCTCACGTGACTGCCAAGGGTTTCAGAGGAAGGAAGAAGAACTCCCCCACTTAGCAGGGGCAGGTGTACCGTCTTCCTGCCAGGAGAACAGGACAAGGAGGTTTCGTAAAGTGCAGGCCAATCGCATGGAGCGTCACGACTGCCTTCGCGTTGGCACGGCCAAAGCCTATCTGGAAACAGTCACCTCTCCCCTGCTTGTGGCATCTCTCGGTGACACACTGTGCTTTCCCGAGACTGGATTTGCCAGCTGGAGTGGGTGCCTGCAGGGCTACCACTCGAGCAGGATTTGCTCCACGGGAGTTTTGCATGCCCTCTTCACCTCACCGCCGTGGTGAGGCTCAGAGGACAGGGGCCTGGATGACTCGGGCATGGAGCCTTGCGGGGTAGGGTTACCGGCCTGCATCTAGCCAAGGTTGTTACTGACAGAAGGAGGCTGATGGTGGCCGGGTGGGCCTGTGGAGTCTATTGAGCACCTCATGGTTAGGCGTCAACATCAGGATTCTCAGCACTCCAGCTGGTGCTCACGACTCCCTTTCTGGAAGCTTCTGCGCAGATGAGGGACCTGATCCAAAGTCCATCAAAGTCAAATAACTGTGCTCGGCTTTGGTGCAGACCCTTGGTAGGCCGGGGGCACATTTTACTACCTATGTCAGAGGTAGCCCCTCCAAGGCAGGCTTGAGGAGCGCTGCTGAGGCCAGGGCAGGGGAGTGGGGTGGAGTGTGCTCGCACACAGAGGAAGGGTGCTCTGGCCTGTGAATTGCAGCCTGGGTAGCGGTTTTCCTTTCCCAGGTTTCTGATCTCTCACTCGAGTCCAAAATAAAACGAGGAGGAGGGTTATAAAAGCAAGTGAGGTCACACAAGAAGCAGGAAGATTAGGGGTGGGCGGTGAGAGCAGCAGGCGTGGTGTTGCAAATGCAAGCCAGCCCCGAATCTTTCCAGGTGGAGTTTGCCAACTGAGCCTTCCCTGCAAAGTAGATGCTGATTCCTGCTCTTTGGCTTCTTTGACTCAGCCGTCATTGTCGCTTTGTTGACTTGCCCTTTCCATTCGCTTTTGTCTGGACTCTGTTGATTAATTATTTAGCAATTATCATATCTGTCGTGCTGCTGCCTCCAGTGCAAAGAGAGCTGCGGCAGATGGGCGAGTGACAGGATGGCATGACATGCTCTCCTTAGCTGAGAAGGTCAGGATTGCAAATAGCAGGTTCTGTTTACCCTTTGTGGCTTGTTACTTAGCACCACAATAGCTCTGCTGGCTAATAGTGGGTTTTTCTCTTCAATCCAGGGGTTGGTTCTGGGAATATTTACATCTCACCTGGTGAACTGTTGCTCATTTTTGCAGCCGTTTTCATCAGTGATGAAAACTGCTCTCACTGTGGGAAATGCGCATCAGACGTGCATGTCCTAGGATAGGCGCTGTCATGCTGCAAGAATTCGATGCTCCTCTTAGCGTCCGTGTGAACGTTCCCCATTCCTCAGTGCTCCGTAGCATGAGGGGAGAGACTCCAGACAAATGAAAGACCATTCAGACGAAAACACAAGGGGGGCCTGGAATGGGAGCCAGAGCATTTCACGTCTCGCTGCAAGTTCAAATCCAGCCCACATCCGCAGCAGCTTGAGGTTGTTGCCATCTGCTGGTGAGCTGTCGGCCTATGTGAAATGAGTTGGGTGCCCTGGGCCCAGTGTCTCCTGGAGTCCCAGTGTCTGCCTGCACTTCTGCAGTTGGTTCCCACTGATTCATCCACAAAATGCCCAGGCTGGGGTTTTTCAGGTAAAGCACTAATCTTCCACTGGCAGGAACCCGTGCAGGGGTGCAGATGGTTCCCGTGTGCAAGCTCCCAGCTGCCGAGGGAGATTCCTGTGGGAGGGCTCACCTCTCAACGGCCACCTGAAAGGACATGGCAAGGCTCCAGGATAAGTGGTGCTGACAGCATTGTTCCAGGAGTAATGTCTGCGGAGACAACATAGCAAAGGACAGCACAGCCAAGCGGAGAACATGTGCTGGGAATGTTACTCTGCTCTTTGCTCCTAATGCAATAATTGTTCATTAAGGCTCAGCGCTGGGCTTTTCCCTTTTCAGTCTGAAGTGTCTGCAGCGTGTTCTCGTGGGGAGCCGGGGTGGTTGGTGCCCTGTTCTTGAAGGGTACAGGAGCAGGTTCTCCCCTGAAATGAAGGCAGTGGAGATGCATCTGTTTACACCAACTATTGGAGTCTGGCCTATGGACAGCAAAGCCTGTGCCAGAGAACTAGATGGAGCCTTGTAGTTGGTCAGACTACCTGCCCTCTGCCCCCTTGTTGCCGGGCCCTTGAACCTCTGCAGTAATGATGTCCCATCCGGCTCCCGTAGGAGATCCTATTCCACTGCCCCATTGCTCTGGGGGCTAAGAATTCCAGACCTGAAGAGGAGCTCTGTGTAAGCTCGAAAACTAAGCTCCAGAGTTTCTCTCCCCAGCAGAAGTTGGTCCAGTAAAAGATGGCCTCACATCCCTTAGCTCTGTCATCTTGGCATTAATCTGAGCTACAGGTGCCCACTGAAACAGGAACGTCCCCAAAGTTCAGTTGTGCATTTAAAAAAAAAAGCTAGAAGCATGGAGGCAACTCAACCTAAAAATCATGAAAAGAAAGGAGAATTCGGGGGGAGAGGAGATGTGACAATTCCCTCCCTTGGGAATAGTCACTAATAGAACAGCAGGTTCAGTGAACCTGTTAGTAACAGAGACTAGTTTGCAGTATTTTCAGACTCTTATGAACACAAACTAATGCATTATTTACAGAATGTGAGTAACTGCCCCCCCCACCTCCTCCTCCACTTTGTTGCCAAGGGAACTGCTTTGATTCTGTTGTTTCTCCCTGTGTTTTTGTAAGAGACACTAACTACCCTGTGACTAATGGGCAGTTGTCAGCAAGCCTGGCTGGAGGAAGAATGTGCCTGCGTGTGCATGCATTGGGGCGGTGAATTTCGGAAGCAAATGACCAATAGAATCAACTTTCCCATGAAAGCTAAAATGAGGGTGGAAATGCAAAATGCTGCTATTGGCAAATATTAATGAGACCGAATCTCCCCCTTCCTCGTCCCCAGAGACCCAAACAGTGATAATGCTGGTGATCCCACAAATACCAGTACGGCTTTTGCTTTCTTAAAAATCAGGTACCCCCCAGCCCATAATATATCCCCTATGAAAGGAGTAGGCAGCAGGCTTAAAACAAACAAAAGGAAGTACTACTTCACACAGTGCACAGTCAACCTGTGAAACTCATTGCCAGGGGATGTTGTGAAGGTGAAACAGGTTAAAAAAGGAGCTAGATAAGTTCCGGGAAGAGAGATCCGTCAATGACTATTAGCCAAGATGGTCATGGATGCAACTCCTGAATGGATCATTTGATGATCGCCTGTTCCGTTCATTCCCTCTGTAGCATCTGGCATTGGCTATTGTTGGAAGGAAGGATACTGGGCTAGATGGACCATTGGTTTGACCCAGTATGGCCATTGTTATGTTCACATATAAATTACGGGCACTGGAAATTTATTCTGTGACTCAGGCTGTGAGCATGGGAAGTTGTTCACTTCCTGGCACGCTAGTAATTGTAATATTAAGCACACGGTTTTCAGTTCCAGAGAGAGGCGGAAAAATGAAAATTCCGTGACTTGGGATATTTAGGTAGAAACTTCAGTATTCCTTGTTCTCCTTCTCAGATCCATGTAAAACACAGAGCATGTGAAATCTGTGGTGCTGGGATCCTGATCAGAGGCCCCAGCTTGCAAAAGTCCCAGCTTGCAAGTAAAGAAAGCTTAAGAATAAAGACAGGTGGTCAAAACGGTGAGGCTAGTCTACGCTAGAAGCTGCACCACTGTAGCACATCTGGTGAAGATGCTCTTTGCAAAAGGGAGAGCTCTCTCCTGTCGGCATATAAAAGCCAGCTCCACGAGAGGCAGCAGCACTGTCCACATGGGCGCTTAGGTCAGTGTAACGGATGTCACTCCAAGGGGATGGCTTATTCACACCCCACAGCGACATAAGTTGTGCTGATGCAACCTGTAGCGTAGACAAGCTCTTGCAGTGCAAGAAGGGACTGGATATCTAATGCTGCTGCTCTGCTTTCTAAGAAAATACTTATGAGTGCAAAGGAGGATCCTCCTAATTAACTGCAATGATTAATGAATGCCAGTACTTGGCTCTGCCCTGCATCACAGACCTAATTTAACACTGAGAGTCCCTAACACCAGGAGCTGTATGATCCTCTGGCAGGGGGGACGGACCAGCCTGGAGGCTGAATTATGGGACTTTTTTTTCCCCCCCCTCCCTAACTGGAATAATATTGCAGTGAAGGCAACTGGGCTCCTGTACTTTGCTTCCCAGCACATGTGGCTTCATATCCCAAACAAGGACCAGGGATCTAACTCCGACAAGAACTGGCCCAACCTCAGCAGTCTGGGAAGATCTCAGTTAACTTGTGGGGCTATTTTAATTCCCACGTTTCTTTGTTTTTCCTGGTTGTGGCAGGAGCCAGGGGCTGCCCTTCCACTTTATCTGGAAATGTGCTTTCCCAACGCTATGCTGCAAACTAACTTTTCCCACGGAGAGGAACCATTTTTGAATACATCTGCATTTCAAAATGGGTGTGTGCGTCTCTCCTGGTGTTTCGTTGCCTCTAAACAAGTGTTAATCTGAACTTTTAATTTTGCAGTTTTAAGCAGGCTTTTTATGGCAGCCAATTCCTATGGTGCCTGATGAGTGTATCTTGCTGAAATTAACTAGCATCAGGCTTTACCACTAGGCTGGAGGAGAATTTTGACAGCCCTTTATAGCTCGGAAGAACTTTGGTATGACGCTCAGTGCAAGGGCTTCACTGCTTGGCATGGGTCACTGAAGAAGGGGTCCACACCAGGCACCCTTGACCTTCATGGGTTAGGAGGCTCTGATCCACAATCCAAGATTAAACGTATTGGCTCAGGCCCGTCCCTCTATAAAAGGTGCCTGTCATGTTCTCTGCTTTATGATGTTCTTAGGGGTCAGGAAAAGCCATCCCACCACTTCCAAGAGCCTCAGGGGAACCCAGCTCTCCTGAAAGAGGGGAAGTTTGTTCTTCCCTTGCATCTGGCCAGCTCTGCAACCTGTATTGCCTCAAGCACAGCCCGTGCGCTCTCCTGCAGCCCGCCAACTCCTGGAGTTGGGGAGGAGCGGGGTGGCTCTAGCTCATTCACCCTCCGTCCCCTCCCCTTTGCAGAGGTTGGTGCCATTAGCACCTCTAACCCTGCAGAGTCCTTGAGCTCTAGGAGCTAGAAGATTTCCATAGTGACTGGTCTAGGCAGGGGGCCGTGCTCACAGCCTTGCTTTTTCTCATACACCTGCTCTGGGGCTGGGCATGACATGCCCTTGACATTTACAGGTTTTCTTTTTGGATACCAACAGACAATACCTGTAAGCCAGTAGCTGCCGTGGTGAAAGCAAACCCAGTAGTGCCCCTGCTGCAGCCTCTTTCCTTGGACAAAGACTCCTTCCTCCAGCGCACACTAAAACGGCCCCCCTCGCTGAGCCGGAGGAGGATGCAAAGCACTGTCACTTGTCATAGTCGCTCCAGAGCCAGCTCCGTGGTGGTGGTGGGGGGCACCTGGCTCGCCTTGTGTTCGTCAGTGAGCTGCAACTGACTGGAGCAGAAGGGCCAGGGGATATGGCATGAACCTTTCATACTGGAGAATATGCAGCTGTCAGCCTCAAAGGGAACATGGTGCAGCTGTCAGAGCTGAAGAGAGGTATGCTGGGGGAGCTGAATAGCATGCTAATTCTCGGAGGCTGAGTCTATCGCCCTGACCAGTGCTATTAATGCCATGTGTGCTGGTGGCACCTTTCATCCACTGAGCTCCGCACTTAAACAGTCAGTAAGTGAGCCTAACCGCCCCCATGCTACCAATGCGGAAATGGAGGCACAGGGAGTCACGTGACTTGCCCCACATCAGATCAGTGGCAGAGCTGGGAGTAGACTTTAGGAAATCTGTGTGACAGGCACCCTGATCTCATCACTAGATGACATGCCAAGGAGAGGTATCTCATGGCATGCTCATTAAGTACTAACAACATTGCAAATAAATACAAGCCAGAGGTTTTCAGGCTTTTCACAGATGAAATCCACACAAATCAAACCTCCCAAACAATTCAGTGATTTTCAAGGTGAAGTATGAGTACTGCTTTATAATGCAATCCGTTTAAACTAAAATCCTATGTGGTGGGATTTGTGAGTTGTGGAAGAATGACATTTCTCCCGCACTCACTTCTCCAGTGACAAGCAGTTTGTGCAGGTGAAAACACACCCTCCCACTGACAGAAAAACACCATGTTCTTTTCCTCTCGGCAGAGCAAGATTGTCATTCTTTTCAATCCCGTTCCTGGGGCTCAGCCCAGCAGGGCACTGAGCATAAAGCTGTCTGTAGTGGCTCTAGGGGTGAGTATCAACCTCAGCGCCTACTTTTAGCAACCTGATCACAAACCTCATGTTGGCTTTGAGTTCTAAGATTTCACTAACCAATTATCAAGTATTAACTCCTCAGGCACGAGAACAGCCTTAGCATGGAGGGAGTCACAGACAGTCCCCTTGGGTACTCGAATCTGTCTTGCCACCCAGGTGAGCTGCTACTTTTGTGGTAAATGGTCTCTTACACCACCAATCACAACAACATTCAAATTACTCCTAGTCCCAAAGGACTGGTCAATTACACCTCAGAGCTCACACCAAAGACAATGCTTGTAGCTAATCCTATAATAAACTATCTAACGATATATTAAATAGAAAAAGGAAACGAGAATTATTTACAGGGTTAAAGCAGATAAACATATACATGGACAAGTGAGTTACAATCTTATGTTTAAAAAAGTATTGAAAGCTTCTCTTATACGCAAATGCTACACATCCTGTAGGGCAAACTGAAGCTAAGGTCTGGGGATCTCTTGCTTACGCCTTGAAACCTTGCCCACCTAGAGTCCAAGCAGCATAGAGCTACAGTTTCTTTTTGTTAGGTGTTTTTATTCCCTTTTCCCCATGTGCCCTGAGCTGTGACCACTTGCATGACTCATCTTAATGGGGGCAAAATGCAGAGCAATGAAGCCTTTTGTCATTGTGAATGTCTCACTTTAGTCTGTCTGGTATCAATGGGCCTTCCTTGTTGGCTAGGATGTAACACTTTCTGTTGGAACCAACCAGCACTTTACACCAGTTAATGTCTCCATCCTGGCTGGTGCTATACTAGGGCAGAGCTGCTTCCAAAACAACAGCTCAGCTATTACCTTACAATATGGGATGCAGATGCTATGGGTGAATAGCTTCTGGCATTAATCTCACACGCATTCCGTAAACCCGTTCGTGTAACCCTAATACCTGCTTTACCAACGACTAACACACCAGGTGAGCCTGGTTCCAGCCAGGGATGTGTCTGTGTTCAGGGGAGAGATGGGGCCAGGGCATGAGCTGTGTGTCTGTCACACTACACACTTTGGCCTCGATCCAGAAATACACATATGCCCTTCGCTTAACTTTCAGTGTTTGTACAGAATTTCATGCACTTAAAGTTCATTGATCTGAAGGCCACAAGGAAGCGTCTAGTGTGATGTCCTGTATATCAAAACCATAGAATTTCACTCCATGACCCTGTTCTGAGCCTTATAACTGTATTTGGCTGAAGCATATCTTCCAGAAAGCCCGCCTGTCTTGGTCTGAGGACTTCAAAAACTGGAGAATCCCTCTCTTCCCTTGGTACTTTGTTCTAACGGTTAATCACTCTCGCTGTTAAAAATGTGCTCCTGATTTCTAATTTGAATGTGTCTGGCTTGAATTTCCAGCTGTTGCTGCTTGTTGTCTTTCTCCACTAGAGTGAAGAGCCCTTTAGTACCTGGTATTTGCTCCCTGGGAAGGTACTTACATGCGGTAATCAAGCCACCTCTCAGTCTTTGTGATAAACTAAACAGATTGAGCTCTTCAAGCTTCTCAGAGTTAAGGTCATGCCTAAGTGTTTTGCTAATCAGAGCCTGAACCCTGGGCCCCCTGCAGGGAAGCAGAGCTTCCCACTGAAATGGTAAGGCCCAGCATAGACAGCATGCGGAGGACAACGGGGGCAGGTAAGCTCACCAATCTCTTACCCAGGATAATGTTTGTCTTTCTGTTTCCTTTAACCTTTCCAGGTCTGTCATTTTCTAGGCTCACCCCGTTTATAAAAAGCAGTGGAGTCTATTGCCCAGCCATCCCCTCCGGTCTACCAGCGAAGCCAGCCTGGATGCCTGCTGCTGCCTCTGTGCATCTTTCCATGCTGCCCATGTATCCTTCTAAGCCCACATCACCAAGACACCGTTCAAATCCCCCCCAAAGACCCTCTTCTCCTGCGAGGGCCACAAGAAGAGAAGTTTGTTGCCAGTTAAACAGATAAAAACATAAAACTCCCACTAATAAGAAAGTGACCATCTGACAACTTCCTCAGCTCTGGATCTCCCAGTGTGTCCCATCTTCTTTTTACCCCTCTTTAGACAATAGGGTCTTGGTTTGTAGTGGTGCTGAGCACTTGCAGCTCCCAGTGCCTTGAGTCTCTTTATGTTTGTGTGTTGGACAGGCCGGATCACAATCAAGGTGTAAAAACAAATAAACCAAGCTGGTGCTAGGTCCGACGTCAATTCCTCATGCATAAGGAGAAGGGTTAGATGGCTCCCATTGAATGTTCTGTACGTGATGAAGAACACCACTAAAAGAGTTGGCAGGCAAATGCAATGGAAAGAATCTAAGCCACTAAGTGCGTGAAAATGCCTTTTCTCCCTCTACCCTAGTCTGAGGCATAGAGTCTGCCTTGAGCAAACCCCAAGTACCTATTGTTCTGTTCAGTGGCCGGTACAAGGGGGAGCTGAAATCACTTGCATTGCCCACTCCCTCATTTTGCGTAATGAGGATTCAGTTTGTCTTGACAAAATGAAAATGAAAGCAAGCGTTTAAATTTTTTTTTTTTTAAATCCATCATGTGAGCGGCTGGGAAATGGCAGAGCTGAGATTAATCTACCGAGGAGTAGATCTCAACAGATTAGAGTCCTCTAGAATGACTTGCATGAGTGCTAGTAAAGAAGCATTCTGCAGGGAGGGGATCTGGCTTTTTCACAGCAGCAATCAGCCCCCTTTTAAAAAACAAGCCTACCCTAAACAAAACTCTCCATAGCCCAAAAAGGGAGAAGAGCTCCATGACTCCACAAGGGCTTTCATTGAATATTCCCAGGCTCCTAGAGGGTCATGTACATACCCCAGAGCGAGAGAAGGCTACAAAGCAGTATGCTAAAGAGGGAGATTCCAGTGGCCGGCTGCACTGCTAGGATTTTTTTCCAAGCCCCGTGTCCGGATCCACATGAACACTCCAGCCCCAGGAATGGTGTGTTCTAGCTCCACAGCCCACCCTCCCCCCGCTTAACTTGCTGCTTCTTAAGTCGATGCCTCATCCACCCCGCTGCTATCCAGAAGGGCTTCAATTCCTCTTGGATGTCTCCCAGTCCAGACCAAACCAACACTATCTGTTTTCAGAACAGGCCTAGACATAAACCAGGCTTAGGGAGCCTTGACTACATTCACGGGCACGCAGAGGGTTGGAATACTCTCCGTGCCACCCGAGCTCTGCTCTGAAGGGGCGATTTACGACTTCATTCGTTTTCTCTAATGACATACAGAACCGGCCTTCATCTTTCCTTCTGTGCTTCACAAGGTCAGCGACTGGAATCCCAAGGCAAAGTGAAGCACAATGAAACTCTTTCAAAGAGCCATATTTCAGTTTTATGGCCTGGGAGCTATACAATTCCATTTTCACCATGAAAGCAAATACTATAAACAATATGTTTTATCTTTGATCTGGTGGGTCATCAAAGCCACGTTTCTTGCAGGTAGAGTTACAAGACAATAAATAGAGCCTTTTAAAAGCAGTGCCCTCTTTAACAGATGGCGCTACATAATATGGCAGAGAGGGCTGTAAATTACATCAGAATGTGGTGGTTTGTGGATTCCAAAGAGTGAGAAATCATCTGCCTTTGCAAACAAACTTTGAAGGGGTGGAAAGGCCCTTCAGCAGAACTGTAAATTCCATGTTCAGATACCTACATTACAAGCAAACACCTGTGCGGGTTGGGAAAGGCTTTCCCTCTTTCCCGACAGAGCTGTGATTAGGACTTTGATCCTCCCCCCTTGCACGCTGACTGTTCAGAGGAACTAGGGAGAGTGGGTCAAGCACCTACCCAAGGAACCAACAGAAAATGGTTGCCAAGCAAAAACGGTCTCAGACAAGGTCAGAATGTTTATGTGGGGATCCTTTGATATACTTCTAAACTGCTGCAGCTTTGGGTTTAGATTTAGCTGTGATCCCAACAAACATTAGGTCTGTCAGCAGCGGACACTCGTCCACATCTAGTCAGCTGCTTCAGCTAGCACTATTGCATCACATCTAGACTCTGTCATAGCTTAATGGATATTGGCACTTGTCCCTATAAAACCAGAGCCAGTAACACATTCTCCATTGGTACCTGAGCACTGGAGCAGGCAGAGCTGGAGCAGGAGTTAACTAGGAGACTGCAGGGAGGTAGGAGAGTCCAGTTTTAGTTTGCTGCGTTCTCCGAAAGTGTTAGCGTTTGAGGTGAGCGTGTTATCTGGCTCTTACCTTAACAGTCTCGGGAGGGGGTAAACAGTGGGGCCTCAGTAATACAGGGACCCCCTCGTGATAGGCAATGGCTGAAGTGCCAGATCACCAGGCCTATGAATAAGTGATGCAGCCAGAAGCCCCGTGCAGGTTTTGGACACTCAGCTCTTGTGCTTCCCCAGCCAAGCTGAGAAATTCAATCTGTGGGTTGTAAATCTTGCAAGGCACATGAAAGGTGGCTGAAGGCAGCTTAAATCCCCAAGCGTCTCCAAACTAGAAATATTAAAATGCAGTCAGGTTTTAAACTCTCATCTTGGAACAAATGTAGGAGGTTCCCAGGTGCCTCAGAGACATGTTGTCTATAAATCAGACTGATCAGTGGGTTTATATATAAAGCGGGGACCACATTGATCTGGGCCTGAGAGCAGAGATATCACACTGTACAGCTGGCCTATTGACAAGCCAGGGCGCCCTCGTGCTGTTCTAATGGACTGTGATACATTTGCAGAAGCATCTTATTAGATTGTTGTTGTCTCTCCCTGCCCCTCCCTCCAGCCCTGCTCCTCAAGAATCATAAATCAATTGGCCTTGTTCAAGCTTAATTCAATTTCAGAGCAAACTCTGGGGGCCTTATCGTGTAGGCTGCTGCCCACCACCAGTAGAGTCAGCATTTGGGTAAAAGCAAGCGGTACCTCCCTGCAACCTGGCCATTGGCAACTGCCTTGGCGTTCTCATCCTAAGACATTGCATGGCTACCTTGCTGGCTGGCAGTGGAATTTTGCCCACTGTTTCCCAAGCAGCCATTGGTGGGGGGGCCCTTTTGCCTGGAGTCATTTCTAGATCCACTGCCTTGCTGTGTATGGTTAAAGGTTGGCACATTTAACTGTCCTCCCCACTAACCCCAAGCCTGTGCTTTGGCAGCAGACATTGGGAGGGACAATGAGGATTTCTTTCCTCACTTTAGCAAGCACTGGGACTAGTTTATCCAAGGAATGCATGCTGGGGTGACTGGGGAATACAGAACAGAGGGGATTTTATTCAAAAGAAGGGGACCCTGTGATCGGGTAGAATCATAGACTATTAGAGTTGGAAGGGACCTCAGGAGGTCATCTAGTCCAATCCCCTGCTGAAAGCAGGACTATCCTTAGCTAAATCATCCCGGCAAAGGTTTTGTCAAGCCGCAGCTTAAAAACCTCTAAAGATGAAGATGCCACCACCTCCCTAGGTAACCCATTCCAATGCATCACCACCCTCCTACTGAAAAACTTTTTCCTAATGTCCAACCTAGACCTCCCCCACTGCAACTTGAGACCGTTGCTCCTTGTTCTGTCATCTGCCACCACTGAAAACAGCCTAGCTCCATTCTCCCTGGAACCCCCTTTCAGGTAGTTAAAGGCTGCTATCAAATCCCCCTTCATTCTTCTCTTCTGCAGACTAAACAGGCCTAGTTCTTTCAGCCTCTCTACATAAGTCTTGTGCTCCAGCCCCCTAATCATTTTTGTTGCCCTCTGCTGGACTCTCTCCAACTTGTCTACATCCTTTTTGTAGTGGGGGGCCAGAGAGCAAGTGAGAAAAATTAGGATTGGGGGGAGAGAGGGGAGATAATGGGTGCCTATATAAGACAAAGCCCAATATCAGGACTGTCCCTATCCAAGTGGGACAGCCAGTCCCCCTGCCTTGTGATATTATTTGCATTTTTCCCTGGCAGTTTGAGATTTCAGTATTACCTGTCGACACAGAGGCACAGCTTTCCCCACTAAACTGCCAGCTTTCCCTGGAGTCACAGGAAGCTGAGAGGGGGTCCCATGGGGTGTAAAACATGGCTGCTCTAAGGCACAGTGAACAGAGTCCATGGCACACATGCTCTGCTCCAGAGCTCAGAGAAATCAAGGGGAGGCTTTCTGTTGAGTCCAATGGGAGCTGGATCAGCCTCTGAGTCCAGCCTCTATGTCCATTACTGGCATTCAGCCATCCTAAGAATTGCTACCCTGGATCAGACAAGTGGTTCGCCTATCCCAGTATCCTGGGTCTGACCATGGCCAGAACCAGCTGCTTCAGAGGAACACGGCATTTCATTGGCCTCTATGTTGCTCACTCGCCTAGTTTAGCTGAAACCTTCTGACATTCCTCCCCAGTCTTGACTAGCCTAAATAGTTGTCATTTGCAAATTTTCCCTCCTGGCTGCTCATCACCTTTTCCAGACCATTAATCCATGTACTAAACAGCATCAGTCATAGCCCAGGCACCATACTGCTTTTAGGGAAACCATTGTGCCATGACACCTCTTTCAAGCCTGATCTCCGCTTGGAGGCCACCATGTCTCAGGAGGAGAGGAAATTGGGCTATCTTTCTGTAGCGCCTTTTTCAGTTTGGTGGGGAATTTTATGGAAGAACAAGGAGACAGATGGCTCCTTTTCTGGCAGCTACTCAGAAATGAAACGTGATCTATTCTGAATGTTACTTCAGCTATGAGGTGAACTATTTCCATGATGCACTTCAGCTCTCAGAAACACACACTTATATGCCTGTGCGCACGTGCCCAAGCCGGGATTAGGTGGTTGTTCAGAGAGCAGAACAATTCCGGTGGTACTTCAGTGCTTCCCTAACAGCTTCATGGTTAGTTAAACCACTCAGTCACGTCAATTGAGTCTTACCTTCCTATGGAAGTATCCCTCTCAAAGGATGCCAAAGTCCTTGACAAACTCCATACATGCAACACTACTGAAATGCACCAACCCCAGGGGACAAAGGGTGCGTGATACCCAGTGGTGATGGGAGGGACGTTTTAGCCTAAGATATCATCCCCTGCACTCTTTTGGCCATACACTGCTGTGTTTCCTTAATTCTAACAAGCCTTGGCCATGTCCCATTGCAGCCTGTTAGGCCTGTTATGTCAGTGCTGACTATTGTCAAGGGAGTAGATGAGTTCACTCCCAGCTAGGGTATCCTGAGGGACTGGCGCCCCAAGATTTAGGCTCTGAGAGGTGGATGCACATTAGACACATGAGCTCATTCAGACACTTGATTTTCAGGCTCACCCTCATTCAGAGATGCCTGCTGAAAGGCTGGTGGTTTTGGATGGCACTTCTGCCTGCATGTGGGGCGATAAATCCTTCGCTGATTACAGCATGTTCCACATTAAGGGGATCACAGATTCTGTGAGAAAGGAGAGAACACCGCTTGTTCGCTGCTCATTCGTTCTGCTTGGCAGCCGCAGACTTGGCCAGGACTCTTCAGTTGTGGGAAGGCGGGAAAGCAGAGAAGGCGTTGACGTTGGCCCCAGCCTCTGAAATGATGAGCAAGTTTTGTGAGGGGGATTCCAATGGGCCCAACTGCAGGCTCTGGATGGAGCGATTCTGCATTGGCAGGGAGCTAGAGCGTGGGTCTCATAAGGAGAGAACTTAATGGAGAGAGCCTGGGTAAGCCAGTTATGATTTATATTGCCACTGCGGCACTATTGTGCTGGTGATACACAGACACAGCGAGAGACCATCCCTGCCACAAAGAGGAGCCTGCCGTAAATAGATAGGACAGACAAAGGAAGTGGTATTCCCCAGAGTACAGATGGGGAAACCAAGGCACAGAGTGACTGTGACTTGCCCCAGCACACACACGGAATGGGTAGTAGAACTGGGACTCGGTCCCAGAACTCTGGAGTTCTGGGCCAGTATCTCACCCCTACGGCCACTGTGATGCAGACACACATGGGGGTTAAGAAAGGGTTAATGAGAGCCTGTGGGTCCAATCAGCCCCACCCCATGACACCTGTGCAAGGTTCCAAGCCTGCAGGGAGGTGGTAGAGCCCCGCTCAGTGCTGGTGGCTGAGGAGAAAGTGCCAGTTCTTTGAAGGAAGGGATGGCTGGGGCCCAGGCAGAGTTGCCTCACGGCAAGTAGACCCCGAGAGGAACCTTTTCCCCCCAGAACTAGTTTGGTTCTCCTTTGCCGGGGTCAGCAGAAGAGTCAGCCTGGGGGGAGGCTGTGAGGGAGGCTGGCTGCAGGCTACAGGAGGAAGCAGCCCAGGCACACAGCTGAGGGGCTGAACAAACAGACCTGGTCTGCTTCATCCAGGGGCTCTGTGCTGGAAGCTAGAAGAGACGCTGAGCGGGGGCTCCCCTTTGGGCTGAGCTTGGGGGGGGGGGTAGGGGTGAAAACCCTGGAGCCAGGAGCTGGCAGGCTCAGAAAGCCTTAAGTTGGGCCAAAATTCTGGTGTGACCATGTTGGACTTGGTTTGCTGTGGAAGGAGCAGGACTAGAAGCGCCCTGGCTGGAGGGCTGGCAGAGGCAGAAGATGCAAAAGGCGAAGAGGCGTGTATGTCAGACCTAGCTGTGGAGAAGAGGCATGCCTGGGGTGAGTATAGTCTTCCTCTCTAGTATGGGATTGCTCCCGCTAGCATATTTCCTTCTGTTCAGTCCTGTTCCCAGGGAGTCACGAACAGGCACTGTCATGCTAGTTTTTATAGGCAGGGTCATATTAGATGAAGTTCCCCAGGCCTCATTTCTTGCGTGTGAAAAATGGACCTACTATCACTACTTGAATCTGGATGGTCTTGGCTTCACCAGCCTGTAAGTGGGGAAAGAAGGCTATTTGTATATTTTTTTTTATTAAAGGCTCTAAAACCCCCTCATCTTAGAGCCTGGGCTCCCAGTATCAACAATGCTGATTCATCATTGTGCTCAGAAAACTAATTCAGCCATCCCAGATTTGTCTGTAGCCTTCACATGAGAATGATTTCCAGTCACTTCGTCTCAGGCTGGATGTGAAGCCAGACGGCTTTACTTAAGTGTTTTTATATTTAAAAGTCATTATTACAATTTATATTCTATCCATGTTCCAGATTGTAATGAAATGTTCTTTTCCTGTGTCCCTGCTGAAAGTTCTCAATAGGTCTATTGTCATTAGGGCCAATTTTTCCTCCTCTCTTCTAACCACAGAGCTTAATAGAACTGAACAGGGACTCTTTACATGGCTAAAAACTGTCAAGTCTCTGAGCAACGGCTGGGACCCTTCAGTGAGTGCATTACCTAAGTAGCACTATTTCCTTTCCTGAGGCCTAATTAGGGTTTGAAATCAAAAGCATAGCAACCCTATTTCCTCTCACAAATGGAGCTGAGAAGTAACAGGGGATTTGGATTCAGGGAGCCTTATAGTTAAATTGCCCCAGGAAGTTGAGCAGGTAAAAATGTCAACAGAAACTTTAAAGCCAAGTTCTCACTGGGAGGGGCCTGGTAGGCATACCTCGTTATGAAATGTAGGGCCAGATTTCCAGCTTGGTTCCATTTAGGCACCTAAATAAAGGCCTTATTTCCCAAATTGCTCAGCAACTATTGTTCTCAATGGCAGCAGCATGGAGGAATTCTCCATTGTTCGCAATGAGTACTGCTGTATGCTGATCTTTTACTGAAAGTCCGGCCCCACGTGACTAGGAATTTGCAGTAGTATAAAACACAGGCCACGTCCTAGAAGGAAAATGCCTGCAGAATTATTTACACGATTACCACAGATTGTCTTAAAAAGAGACACTTGGCAGAGACAAGCACAATGACTTATGCAAAGGAGTCATGCAAATCAGGCTGATAAATATTCAGTAGGTTGAAAACTTAACAAAAGATGTCTACATTCCATCTGTGAAGGCTACAAATTCAGCAGCAGCATATGCTCTGCTGTCCTGGGGGCTCATCACTGGAGCGCAGCTGTTGTCTCAGCCAGCCAGAAAGTTGGCCTCCAGAGAACAGAGATGCTTATTTACAGTCCGAGGATGTACAATCCCTCAGTGTTCGGGGCATCTCTGGATGTAGGTTCTAGTGTGTAATGGGAACTGGAGTTTCACTTAGCTCATAGATTCTTGTGAGTCCAGAACCATCTAAGCACCCCCGCATGATGGACCAGCTTCTGATACCCTCACTCAGACTGGAGTCCCATGGACTCCAGCGGGACTACTGATATGTAAGGTGCTAACAGTATTACAGCTTGGCCTTATGGGAATCTGTCAGAGAAAGAGGCTAAACCAGCCTCCTTTTGACTCCTGCAATCTCTGTGCTCCAGATTTATCATGGTGCAGTAAACTGCTGAAAGCAGTTTGTTTCCTGCTGGCTAGGATGGAGGACTGAGGGTCCCTGTTGGTTTCTGCTCTTGGCTCTGCCTGCCTGAGTTCCCTGCAACTCTATTTCCGTATCTGTAAAATGGGTATAAATAGGGATGCTGTGGGGCTCAATGCCTGTAATGCATAGATGTAGTTAGTCAGTGCCTTTCATCTGCAGGTGAAAAGGCACCACAGAAGGAAGGGGAAGGTGCTATTGTTTTGTTAATTATTCTGCACTGTTTTCCAGTAGCCAGTCACTATCACATAGACAATCTGTTCCATCTCCCAGGGACAAAATCATCATTATCATCTTTATTTCTTTTCTGTAGTTTCCACTGCTAGGCCTTTTTCCAAACCTTCTGTCACCTACCCACAGAAGGACCGCCTCGCCCACCTCTGCACTGAGAGTCAGCCCCAAGGCGTATAACAGTAGATTTGCTTTCTTCAGTGCCTTGGAACATCAGAACAATCAGACTGGGTCAGACCAATGGTCCATCTAGCCCAGTGGCCAATGCCAGGTGCTTCAGGGAGAATCAACAGAACAGGTCATCATCGAGTGAGCCATCCCGTCGGCCATTCCCAGCTTCTGGCAGAGGATGCTCACACCCCAGAGGATGCTTTAGGAATTTAAACTGAATAAAGATTGATCGTATAAAAGAGTCATGTCACTCAGTACTGAAACACAGCAACCTCTGAGGGTCCAGCACAACCCATTTCTATTCTATGCAGGTTCTTCTCCACAGATGCACAGTGCATCACATTGATGGCAAATCATTCATTAATGGTGCATGAAACAGTCCCAAATTAATTACTGGGTGCTGAGAGCCTTTACTCAACAAATAATGTTGAATGTTTCCTTTGCAAGCATCACTGTACACAGTTTGTGGTCTCTGTTGCTATTGTTAATAGTTAAACACTTAGGAAACCACACCTTGCATTCCACTAAATTTCATGGATCAGAGCAGTAACAATTTTTCACTTCTATAATTTCCTTCACCCAAGGCTCACAAAATATCTTGCAAAGAATAATTAAGACTCAAAAGACTCCTGCTCCGATGGATGGGTAACCAAAGGCACTGAGAAATAAAGGGACTTGCCCAAGGTCACACAGTAAGCTGGTGTCAGAGTCAGGAAAAGAACCTGGAAGTCACAACTCCCAGACTACCACTCAAACGTGTGAATCCCATCTATGCATGTGAACGTTCAAGTGTGACTTGTTTCATCTGGGAACTGCCTTGTAGATCTCAGATGAAATTCCTAGCAATAGTATTATACTCTGTTGATGCTCAGCATCGTTCTTTGAACTGGAACGTTTAGGCCTGCTAGAGCACCAGCGTTTACAATACAAGGACACAGTCGCAGTGTCTCCATTCCCATCTCTTTCACACCAGCCCACACTTGGTGTGCATAGCCCAGGCGATGGGGGATTTTTGAGGGGTTGGGGCTGGGACATACACGGGTTTGTTTAGTATTCTGAATAGTGAATGACTGATTAACTTTGAATGGCGTTAATGTCCCCTAGTGTGGTGTTCTGGCATCTGAAGGGCATGGCAAAGGTGAAGGTATCTGACCAATTTCAGAAGGGAATTTCAGCGTTAAGGCAGGACTTTCAATCTGGGGGAGTCTGCACATGTGCCTGACCGAACTACAACTTGGTTGGCATTCACCTCTCTCACGGTTTCTCATAACTTTCTTTTCATGTTCATTAAACTCCAAAATTCTTTGGCCCGTGTTTCCAAAAGTGGCCAGTGATTTTAGGGGCCTGGCTGGAGAGACCTTAAAAGGCCCTGGTTATCAGAGGGCAGGCGCTCAGCTCTTTGTACAAATCAGCCCTCTTCAAGGTGTGTCAAGTTGAGTGCCCCAAAAGGGAAGCACCTAAAATCCCGAGTCAATCTGTGTTGGAGTGCATGGCTTGCTCCTTGCCAGCTGCACTGCTTCTCAGGCCCATTCTGCAGTCAGAACAGGCTCTTCCTGCGCTCGGAGAAAAGGAGCATTTTTCAAACCCCGTAGCTCCGATGTTTTGCATTCCTGCTACAGACCGCTCATGTGTGAACTCTAGGGTCCTCTTCAGGGTTCACTTCGACCAGCTAACATGTTGAACTACACCTTGCTCTGTCTGTGGTAGGATTTAAAAACCTGGTAATTGGCCCTTCCCCTGTGTAGACATGCCGTAGTGTGAATGGTCCCTCTTTAAGATGTGAATCTCTCCCTTGTGCTGGCTTGCATCGCTATTTGAGAATTCCTTTTTCATTTAATTTTTGATATCCTTTTTGGGTCAGAGAGAATGGGGGCGCAGATCATTCTCTGTCAATCGCTAGTATCCAACATGGAGACCGTGACATCCTACATGCATGCTGAAGCTTTTAGAAACCACAGCACCCCAAAGGAGACCGAGGCTAAAAACGTAGGCAATGCCTGCTGACTCTGAGTACAGAATAAATTAGAGACAAGCCAACTCAGTGATTTGGTCCGTTACGCTTGTCTGTCTTTAAAGAACAGATTTGTGAAAGCTAGGCCATTTCTGGCTCCAGAACAAGCTCTGGGACTGTTTAAGCCTGAAATCCATGGAGTGGAAGGCTGAAATCAGACGTCATTTCCTTCCAGCTCTCTCTCTTTCACAGCACCAGCCAGAGCACGTTCATCCCCTGCTCTCCAGCTTGAAATGATCATTCTCCCCAAAAGTGGCACATTTCGCTCTCAGTCTAATTCCTGCTGGCTGGAATGACATGACTCACATGGGCCAGCTCTGCTCCTAGCCAAACTAATACACCTAGATCCATCACCAGATTCAGCTCTGTGGGTGCCAGCATTCAGCACCTACTGAACCTAAGTATGATGAATGCTCTGAGTTGAAACCCATTCTTTTTTTATATATATAATTTCCTTTCAGTCTCTGATGAGTCAGGCAGAGAACTGAACAGGTGTCCAAGCTGTAAGTGCAAGGAGAGCTTTCACAGCCTCCGGGAGAGCCCTTTCCCCTGCTCCAGGCTCATAAATGTACCTCAAGAAGTACTATTCTCCCTTTGCATGCAATATACAGCATGTGCCTTCTTAATGTTCTCTGTTGTTGGCACTGTCACCTGTCCTACAATGGCTTTGTCTACCTCTATTCCCCTGCAAATTCACACTGAACATGAGGGAGATGGCATTCATACAGCATCTTCCTCCTCCCCTTCAGCTCCCTGCTGACAGAATGAAAGCCATTTCACTCAGTGCATAATTAAACTGTGGAACTCACTGCCACATGATGTAGTAGAAGCCAACAATTCAGTAAGATTCAAAGAAGGAGTGGACATTTACGTGGATAACAAGAATAGCCAGAGTATCTTAGTTAAGGCTTAAAAGAGGGCATTGGGAGGGATATAAAATCTTCTGCTTCAGGGCTTGACCCAATCTCTAACTATTAGAGGTCAGGATGAGACCATGAAGGAGAGAGGATTATCTCTATCTGTCTACTGAGGGGGTTTTTGCACCTTCCTCTGGAGCATTAGGTACCGACCACTGTCGGACCACGATAACTGGCCTAGGTGGACCTTGGGTCTGATACTGTCTGACAGTTGTGATGTTCCTGTTTTCCCCCACTCGGGTGGCCCTTGGCCAGGTTCAGTGCCTGCTGCCATGCAGGAGATGGACTCCTTTTCCCCTGGAGCCTGTGGGCAAAATATCCAGCAGCAAGGAGCGTTTGGGTTCTGCCTCCCCTGAGGAGACGTGCTGAACTGCAAACGTTCATGGCTCAGGCTGCTCAGCGAGGGACCTGTGCATTTCACCAGCCTTCTGCTGCATCTTTCCATGGCAACTCACATGAGCCTGGAATGAGCTTTGTGGCTGTAAACCCAACAAGGGCAGGCCAATTATCCCTTGGCGAGTAACTCAATCTGCTATCAAATCAAGCATGCTCAGTGACTACAATAGTATTTTTAGTGTAAACGTGATTCCACACAGGGTGAGAGAGCAAACAGGAAGCCAGTTTGCCTCAACAGGCCCTGGGAGCTGCAAAAGAAATCAGCTCGCGCTGTGCCAGGACCGGTCTAGAAACCTCTGGGAAGAAGGAACACACAGCCCTAGGCCTGGCTACACACCGCCTTTGGGCCTCGCCTGATCCTGTGTGGATCTGAGCATCTTCCTCCCTGCCTGTAGCACAAAGCACCCTGAGGGGTCACGTTCCCTGAGCTGCCATTAAAGTAACACAGCGATTCCCCAGATCTACCTGTTGAATCTGAGTGGCTGCACTCAGTGAATTAGCCAGATGCTTGATGTAATTTGCCGAGATGCAGGTGGGGGCTGGGGCCGGGGCCGGGCAGCTCTCGGAGCCCCCAGAGGCAAGGTAAGTAAATAGGCTCCCCCAGTGGGGGCCCTGCTGGGAATCAGCAACATAGTCTTTTCTTCTTGGCTTTCAACAATATTAAAATATTAATCAGAAAATACATTAGATCAGAACCATTTCACCAGCGGAGGCTGAGCCGCCAGCATGCCTGGCCGTTCGATGGAAAGGGAGTTAACCCTTTGAGACCAATCCTGCCACAGCCAGGGATAGGCTCTCTTCAACTGAAGATGCTCTAAAATTGACCCTTCTCTGAGAGTTTGGCTTCATAAAGACTCGAGTTAAATAGGTCTAAACCCCTGTGTGGACATATTTATAGCCACTTAAAAGTAGTTATTTAGCTTGCCCTGATAGACATTTAAATAGGTTTAAATTGATGCCAGAGTGTCCACGCACAATTGCGCCACTGTAACAAAGTCGATTTTAAAAATCACACTGGTGGTTAAACCGGTGCAACTTTGCATGCAACCTGGGCCTGCCTCTCTGGGTGCATTTTGTGTCTGACTAGTGTCATCTGCCTAGTTAGACTCTAAGATGCTGGGTCAGGCCCTCAGCTGATGCTAACTGTCCTATTTCAGTTGAAGCAAATAGAGCTATGACAATTTTGCACCAATAAGGATCTGGCCCCTTGACAGAGGGACCTTGCCTTATATTCACTCAGCTCTTTGACATCCGCTTTCCACAAATGCTTGTTCCAGTAAAACACTATGGCACAAACACTGGCAGGTGAGCACACAGGAGAACAGAGGGATTAAGCAAAGAAGAGAATGCACTGACAGTGAAAAGGGCTAAGGGATGCTGAGAACACTGAAAGCTGTCACAGTCTAAACACAGATAAAACCCAAGCAGAGAAGGACAGGAAGGGACCGAACCAAGGGATGAGAGGAGAAGACTGAGAGGGTCAGGTAACAGCTTGCCAGGGGAGAGGAGGAGCAGTCATCCAGGAACAAACATGCAGAGCATTGCAAGATCAAACTAAAAGTGTAACCCATCATGGAAGAGAACACTCAGTGCCACAACAGGCTGAGAGCCTGGGGGTATGGGAGTGCAGGCAAAAGACATGGGGAGGGAGGATGGTTCACGTCTCCTTGGTGCGTGTTCTGCACTCTGGAGGATGTTCCAGGTGGTGGTGGGGGTGTGCCCCTGAATAGCTTGGCTAACTCAGACCCCGTGCTGCCAGTGTTTGATTCTAGTGATGGTATATCGGGTTTAAACTTCAATTAAACAAAAATTTAATCTGGAATTTTTGCCACAAAAAGTCTGGTGGCGTAAAAAAATTTGGCATTTAAAAAAAAAAAAATGCCAAGTGGTTTTGACCAAGCAAGAGAGAAATTTTCAATGCAAAAATTCAGAGAAAAAGCAGTTACTGACCAATGAGCTCTGCTGCAAATCCAGTAGGATTGTGAGGCTCTTGGTACGTCTGGCAGCACTTGTGCAATGCTAACTTTCCCTGGGGGATACCAAGTTCTTACGGACATGGTGCATGAAAGATGCAATGTGCTGACCTCCAGCTGGTGATCCAGTACTGGCACACTTCAAAGCGCTGCTGAGCAGCTCCCCTGGTCCCACTGGCAACTTGGGAAGGCAGTGCAGGCTGCTTTCCAGCTCTCAGTGAAATCAGTGGATTCATAAACTTGCTGCTTCTGGACAGAAGGAGATGAGTTCTAATGTGTCCCATATCCTTATCATCCCAAGTAGGAACAGACCCTAGTTTCTTTTGCCCTGACTCATTTCCCCTCTGTGTTTTTCTTACAGCGCTGGAGTCCTTAGAACTTGTGCCCTTGATTGATTTATATGGAATTCAGCAGGCTGGGGTGTTAACGAGTGTTTGCATAAGTTATCACCTCTCCATCTCTCACATCCAGAGTGGCTGGGAGCTCAGGAAAACTTGGAGCTCAAAGCCTGGTCTGTTCTTCCAACACACCAGAAAAAACACATCTTTCCTCAGTGGGAAAGTGATGGGGTTAGCAGGTTTTGCTGCTCATAAATCAGGAATTACCATAACAATCACCCATATGGCATGGTATACTGTTCAGTGCTTCCACAAGGTGGCCCTGAGAAGGAGAGCCTGAACCCCTCAGCTAAGAGCTGCCTTGACTCAAAAAGGGGGCTGCTTCTGCTTCTTGTCCTGGATTGTCAGCTCCTTGGGGCAGGGACTCTCTTTCTAGGCATGTGTGCCACCCCCAACCCCATGGGCCTGATCCTGGCTGGGGCCTCTGGGCCCTACAGGAACACCGAAATTCAACAATAATAGCCATGATTCGGAGGCTGCTTTAGTGACCTGACATGGCCTTCTGACCGGCTCCTCACCCTCTTTGCTGTATTAGTCGGGGCAGCACAAGGGGCTAAGAAGGACCGTGGAGTAAAATTTGGCTGATAGTTTTTACATGTATGAAACTGTCTTCCTCCGCTCATGTGACGGGAATCCTGAGCTGCACAAGCACAAAAAAGTCCACTCGAATCAGTGTCGGCAACCTCGCTGCTAAAGCGCTCATGAAATTATTCTGTGGGGCATCACGCTGCATTGCCAGGGCACAGGAACAGCCAGAGTAGGTCAGACCAATGGTCCGTCCAGCCTTGTGTCCTTCCAGCAGTGGCCAGTGCCAGGTGCTGCAGAGGGAATGAACAGGACAATCATTGAGTGAGCCATCCCATCAGCCATTCTCAGTTCCTGGCAGTCAGAGACTAGGGATGCCCAGGGCAAGGGGTTGTGTGCCTGACCATTGTGGCTAACAGCCATTGATGGACCCATCCTCCAGGAACTTATCTGGTTCTTTTTTGAAACCCATTATAGTTTTGGCCTTCACAACATCCCCTGGCAAGGAGTTCCCCAGGTTGACTGCACGTTGGGTGACCAAGTGCTTCCTTGTGTTTATTTTTAAACCTGATGCCTATTAATTTCATTGGCTGAGCCCTGGTTCTTGTGAGACGTGAGCAAGCTGACAGTAATAGCTTTTTCTATCAATAGATGGGACAAGTCTATGACCCTTACATCATTGATCTGGGTTTCTCTAGACTAAGAACCACGCAATACAAATCCCTCCCCTTTTCCTAGGGGGGATGATGTTCTGAATCATTGAGTGCCTGTCACCATGTATGGAGAAACCTGTTCCCCAGAGCAGGTCCTCCTGTGTGTTTAGAGTGCCCTGTGTCTTGAATGCATTCATATTTATAGATCTCCTTCTTGTCCTTTGTCCCTGTCTAAGCCAGAGATGGGTGCAGAACGCACCCTAGGCTTATCACAGAGGTGAGCTGTGGGCTCCAACTGCTTCCCTTCTCTCTGCCACCACATGGGACATATCTCCCTGAAGAGCACAAAGACCTTAGAGGTGGCTAACCTGTCCCAGCTATTCTGTCCTCCTCCTCCACCCTCTCCTGGGGGCCTTTCACTCCCTCCTCTGCTGGCAGTGCATCCGGATTGTCCCCAGACTATGCCTGCAGCTGAGTGACCGTTTAACCCAGACAAGTTATGTTCTGTGACTGTCTCTGCTGGACCTTTAAATGCACACTCTCCCTCTGACCTTCCAAAGCCTTGTGACGAGAGGAACCCACTGACAGCTGGGCTGCTTGCTCTGGGAGGAGAGCTTTTCAGATCTGCAGGCTCCTGAATCCCTTTCTCAGACATCTCAGGCCTCCGTGAGGCCGCAGGCCCCATGTGGCGGAAGAGCCAGCCGTGCAGAGTCCTGCAGCGAGATGTGACTGGGCCTTGCATTGCTTGCATGCTGCCAACCCAGCCATTCTAACCCTCAAAAAAACAAGCCACCCAGATCGTTCTGAGGCCAAGAAAAACAAACCCAGACCCCAGCCTATTGGCCGGCACCATTCATTTGGCTCATCTGCTGATGCAGAATACCAAAACACAGGAATGTGCTTTTGAGGGTCCCCAGCCCGTGATCTGCTATCTTTCCTCTGGGTTGTCTTGCTTATTTTTTTTTAACCACAGATGGACCAAGCCTGCTCATAAACACATTGTTGTTTTACAGAGGGCTGAGCTTGGGGCTTCCTGTTGGGGAAGCCAAGTGTACATCATAAATCCTTCAGCAAATATGATATTTTTTTTTCATGGTCATGTCTTGATTGCAGTGGGCTCACAGCCTACAGCATGCCAATGCCATTCTTGTTAAAGAGAGTGAAATAACAACACATGCTAAACTAAGGATAATCCAGTCTCATGCTCTAGGGCATAAACTGATGGCACACTCAGAAGCCACTCATAATTAGCAAAGGGGTGCTGGGGTTTGCATCCCCCTGAAGCATCAGCTTCCGTAGACCATTGCTCTGATCTGCCTGGGCAATTCCTATATAATTATCACTGGCGATAGATGGTGGTTGTCCCTACACAGATGCGGAAAGTGTAGAGTGGGCACAGTGGGGCTGGTGAGATCAAAGTCATGCCCCTGTGCCCCACCTGATATCCTGGCCCAAAGCTGCCCCTCTGAATCCCAGGCCCCAAGGGATGGCTGTCAACACGAGACATTCAGATTATGTCTAGCTGCTCTGGGGTGACCCCTGGGAAGTGTCAATGATCTCTGAGTGAGGGAACGGGGCTGCGCAAAAAGTTGCTTCACTACAGCTCACTATCACTTTGGAAACTCAAGGTAAATTAAGTTCAGGTCCCAGCTTCCCCACTGGGAGGGTTTTTTAGGGCTTAATCTGTTAAAGAGACTCAGGCAAGGCGCCCAGTGGCTGATACAGTGGGAGTGGAAGCCGCACACAAGGTACGTCTGAGAAGCTCCTTCATCCCACATGCAGGGGATCTCCCTGGGCCCTGGACACTGGACAAGTGGCCACCTGCTTTTGCCATGTGGAGTCAGTTCACACACCACAGTGCTGGTTCCCTTTTGAGCTCAGCGGCTGGTCAAAGTTTGGGGCCTTGAAGGTGTTCCAGCTGGGAGGAGAAATTAACAGTGGAGCCTGGGGTTTTCTTTGATGTAATCTTGTTTATTTACAAGGAATTGATGAAGTCCTGTTGCTCTGAACACAGTAGGAATCACACAGCAAGAGACCACTCCTTCGTTCACTGCTCCAAGCCTGCCGTCCCGGCCCATGCTGTGTACCCAAAAAGATTTTTACCTTAGCTTTATCTCTGGCCCACATCACTGTGCTTCCAGACTGCATCTGGGCTTCCCCCTTGCTTCTGTCCCTGTGTCTCTGCTTGTCTCTCACACAACCGACTAGTCCAACAACACCCGCTGGAACCGTCTGCCCACATGGGGCTATTTTCTGGGCAGGCTTGTCTGTGCCTTTCTTAGCTGAAGGCTTGTGATTAACTCACTTAAATGAAGGTGATGGTAAAGCTTTTAACAATATTTAGGGAGGGTCAGATAGGCAAAGGGACTCCATGGAACAAAGGACTGTGAAAGCTGCAAATATGCTGCCAGGCACAGTGTCCCTGCCGCTGGGAAAATGCAGTATACGGAGTGGGGAGAAGGGGCTGGGAGTCCAGGCCTGTGCCCACCTCTGCTCCTTGTATAGCACTGGGCAAGGCAAGTTGTTTGGAGCCAAATTTTCCGAAGTGTTCCCTCCTTCTAGGCACCTTAGTTTATAGGTGTCCAACCTGCAACAATTAGAGCTGGATTTCCAGGGTTGCTGGACAACTGCATCTCCAGAGACATTAGCCAGAATTCTGAGTGCACGAAACTGGAAATGAGGTTGCAGCATCTCAAGTTGGACACCCAGAAACTCAGGCACCCCAAATCTGGCCTTATCTCTATGCCTCCATTGCCCTGTGAAACGGGGATCGTACAAACACTTACCCAGTTCACCTGGGGGCTGTGGGGCCTGGTTCAGTAATGATTCTGAAAGCACGTTAGGGTCCTTAAGGTGCTGTAGAGGAACAAAGCATTACTATTATTATGAGACCGTAACATCACAATGGTCAGGGTTAACAAAATGGCTTTTATTTGCAAAGAACGTTGAAGGCGCCTTGAGGGAATGCAAGGAAAGAAACTCCCATCCGCATGTGTGATCCATGTGTCCACATCACAGTGGGAGAGTGCTTACAAGTCTGCACTCAAAAAAGGCCACAATAGCAATTGTTACAAGTGATGCCTCTCTCCTAGCTCATGTGGGTGACAGCTTTGAAGTGCTGGGTCTGTCAAATTACAACGATTCATGGGCATTTGCTGGGTGGAGATGAGGGGTGTTGTGCCTTGCACTTTGCACAGACGTCCAGATAAAATATGAGAGGTAGTTTTTTCAACTTTCTCCCCCAACCCCTTCTCCTGACAGGTGCTGGGTTTGTTTGAGTTTTTTTCTTGCTTGTACTTTGAAACCTTTGAATTTACATGAAACGCCTTTTGTCCTTATAAATAAGAGAAATAGGCTTTCTGCTCAGCAAGCGTAATATACATCAGCATTGCAGCACCGCTGCCAGGCTCAGCAGCGAATACTGGGCGACAGGTCCCCTCACCGAGATGAATGGAAGGATGGGTATTTTATTCAGAAAAGATGAGAGATGTGAAAGATGTTTTATGTGGCCATAATCCCGAGATAAAATATTTCACCATGGCAGGAGTCTGTAAATGATGGCTGTAGTATCCAGCTTTGATGATTTCCTGGGTAGCTGCAAGTGTTTATTAAAAGAAGTACATTCTCTCTAATCTGCCTGTCCTGTACACATGCTACCTAAACAATGAGGCTTCTAAAGGAAACTGAAATGAATGTGGGAGAACTCAAATTTTAATAGAAATCTTGCCAGGTTAAAGTCCAGGCCAAAATTATGTTAGCATAACGCTCCCCTAACATGGTACGCTAGGGCCAGCTATGTCACGTGTTACTCTGAGGCTCAGCCAAATCCCAACTGGGCCTTTTCAGGCCTTTTGTTCATTCCCCAGAACCCATTTACCCTTTCTGGGCTCACTGCTTCTTCGTCCCCCCTGAGCTCAGTCTGCCCATTCTTCCCTCAGCCGGGCTAACCACTTCCTTGCCCCGTTGGTGCGCAGTTGAAGGAGGGCCTTCCTCCCTGGCTTGAATTGCCCTAGGGTGTGTCTTCACTGCAGTGAGACCCCCACTGCTGGCCAGGCCAGCTGATTGGGTTTGCAGGGTTCCTCCCACCTCACAGGGTCCCAGAGCTCAGGCTCCAGTCCGAGCCTGAACATCCACGCTGCAATTAAATAGCCCCATTCCCAGTTAGCTGGCATGGGCCAGCTGTGGGTTTTTAATTGCAATGTAGACAGGCCCCCAGTGGCTCTGACTCTGTGTCTCCAGCCACACCAACACAATACTACTTAAGGCATTTCCTTCTTGCTCTCACCCTCCCAGAATCCTTCACAATCCTATCTGTCTTAGGCCTTTTCCTACTAACCCCTTTTCTGGACTTCCAGGTCCTTCCCCCTAACCCTGAACCTCCAGCAGGACTCTGCTGCCAGGTCTGTCCATGATGCAAATGCTCACCTGCCTATTATCAGAGGGCCTGCAGACCATCACCTGATATCCACCTCCCAGCTGATGGATAACTGCACATAGATGGGGATAAGCCCAGCTCTCTCCAGGAGGCAGCCTACCTTGTTACACAGTCCTTTAGGTTAGACTGTTCAGAATGGCTCAGTTCCCACTGTGGGGACCAGAGTTTCAAAAGAACTCAAGGTGCTGGAGCACAGTGGGTGCTGAGATCTTCTTAAAATCAGTCCCTAGTGTCCTCCCGTCTCCTTCTCCCTAGTCTAGATGTTGCCTAGTTAAACTGTACGCTCTTTGGGGCAGGGAGTTGGTGTCTGTATCTAGCTACA
This sequence comes from Mesoclemmys tuberculata, assembly GCA_007922155.1. Taxonomy (NCBI): domain Eukaryota; kingdom Metazoa; phylum Chordata; order Testudines; family Chelidae; genus Mesoclemmys; species Mesoclemmys tuberculata. Next base: position 10,731,292 of record ML675745.1, read on the forward strand.
AAATGTTTAGGAACCTGCTGATGCTTTACAAAGAATAATGATAAAAATAACCACCCAGCTATTCTCCCAAAGATTCCTGAGGTACCTATAACCATGGAATCTGAGTGCCAACCATGCAGCTTTAATGTTCCCACTCATTAAACGGCCCCCAGATTTTGCCATAAGCCTGCCCAGGGTGAAAGCTTCTTCTGACGTTTGAGCTGTTAATAGAAACAAGCCCAATTTCTGACAATGAGCTGGCTCTGGAAACCACAGAACATTTTTAACAAATGAAAAACCACTCCCATTTCAAGGGTCTTTAACTGGTAGTTACAAACTCCAAAGCCGGGCCATTTTCATGGGAAATTTTGCTGAAGTGCAGAGTTTTTTGAGTTTAAAAAAAAAGCAGATCTGGGCTCATTTACCAATTTTCCATTGAAATTGGGCTGGTTTTCAAGCAAAACAGGGTTCCTTTCCAATTGAAAATGGGCTAATACTGGCCTGTATGCCAAGAAAAAAGGCTTTTGCCTAAAAAACGTGCCGGAAGTTTGTTTTCCCAAGTTTTTCAGTGTGAAAATTGCCATTTCATTGAAATTGGAGGAAGAAGAAGGTGAAAATTCTCATCCAGAATTTGGCAAGACAAGAACATCCAACAAGATGGCCACCCCAGGAGCTGGCTGAGAGCTGCTGCCTCTAATTAAAACTGCTCTGCAAAAGATAAATTTCACAGTAATTTCTGGTTACGAATGTTTCTTCCCTTGAGCACTGCTAGAGGGTTGGACAGGATAAATGAAAGCAAGTTGCCTTAAAGAAGGGTGCATTTTGGGATCTACAAAAAATGGACCTTTTCCCTTCAAACAACTTTTCATTTTAAGTTTAGCTGAAGACATAGGTCAAACTGTGGGTTTAGTGTCCTTTGGTTATTTCCTTCTCAGGACAGCTGATCAGAAGGGTCTCACTGTTGCGTACCCAGGTCCATGAGCGAGCCAGTCGCACGTCTCTTTGCACTAGGCATGTGCTAATTTGAATGCTGAGCATGGGTTTGTTCTGGCTGTTGTAGCATCTCCGAAGACTTTGATCAGCTCAACAGGGCTATAAAGTGGGACTGTAGCAGGGAGAACGCTGTAGCAGGGAGAATGCTGTAGTACTTTACTTTTATCCAAGCTTAAAGCACAGTCCTGAAATGAAACACTTCATAAAGAGGCAGGAATGACCACTGAGTGTCGTCTTTACCATCTGGAGCATGTTTCCCCAGCATAACAGACTCTGTGAAACCCTGCAGTCCAGCCCTTTCTCCTAGCTTAGACCCTGTGAAAGTGCCAGCAGTAAACTAAGTGGGAAAGCAGAGGTGGGTGTGCTGTCTCCAAATATCACGTTAGTTCTGGGCCATAGCCCCCATTCTCCGAGAAGTTGTTTTGGAATGCACTTTAAGGGGAGCCTTTTGTACCATAATTTTCTTCCTTCTAAAACTATTATAGAGAAACAACATTATCTGCTCAGTTGAAAGCTGAGGGCCTGTTTCCACCATAATTCCAGCAGCTCCACCCTTCCCTGCACGGTCACAGTGCTGCCTACTTATTGGGCCATTGTAAGAGAGTTGGAAGCTCATAAAAGTGTCAGCTGAGAGAGGGTTGGGGAAGGCTAAATCTTGTTGTCTTTTTGCCTCGTGCTGGGCTGTGAGGAAGCTGACCCCCTTGCATATTGAGTATGAACAGCCTTGTCCTTGTCGTTGACTTCTCAGCAACCCCAGGGATGAAACAGGGCTCCCACCTCCCCTAGAAACCTGCTAAGGTTCTGGCAATACAAAAGACTCCCTGCACCCTATTCTTTTGGCCTCTGTGGCTGGGCACATTTTCCATCTAACTGAACCCAGTCCTTAGCAGGGGCCAGAACCAGACATGGGTGATGTGGGCTTGGGAGAGATTTTACATGGAAGGTACTCTGATATCGTGGTGATGGGCAGAAAGGTCAAATCTGCAATAGCTAAATAGAGCAAGACCTAATGCCCCACTCGGTGCAAAGTCTCCTGCTCTCACTGGATCACTGATGGATTCACCTTGTCACAGACGGGAAGCAAAAGCGGAATCATTTCTGTATTTCCTGAGTTATTCACGTGAGAGCCGCCGTAGAGAAAGTGCTGTCTCCTTTGCTCCTGATCTCATTGTGGACAGACTGTGGCTCTTACAGGTTCAGCCCACTTCTCTCTCCTGCTGCTGCTGCTGCTGCTGTTAAGCCAGGTCCAGAATCCACAGGGAGTGGGTGCCATGCGGCTATTGCTAGCAGCAGAGGAGCAGGACTTTGTCATCTACAAAGAGAAGAGCTGAATTCTTCTCCCTTTCATCTTGCACATCAAAATGTACTCTATCATCTGGCTACAATTTAAAAGTTAATGCACATAAGCAGAGTTCCAGTGAGCTCAGCAAAACTCAACACATACTAAAGCGCCTTCCTTTAGTGGAAAGGCAATAAGTTAATGTATCCATACCAACTCCCTCCAGTTACATGCAGCCCCCTGGCTACACAAATATCAGAGCTCCCATGTTCTGCAGGAGATGTATCCCCAGTTTCTAGTTTCTAAGGCCAGAAGAGATTATTGTAAGCATCTAGTCTGACCTCCTGCAGAACACTGCCCATAGGACTTCCCCAAATTAATTCCTGCTCCAAGTCTAGTTGTGGTTGAACTCAAGCCTGTCTCTTTAAAAAAAAAATCCAGTCTTGATTTAAAAAGTTCCAGTGATGGAGAATCCACCACAGACATTGGTAACTTGTTCCAATGGTGAATTACCCTCACTGTTAAAAATGTGCGCCTTATTTCTAGTTGAATTTGACTAGCTCCAACAAAAGTTAGTTATTGGGGGTGGAGTCTCCTTGTGCAGTTGTTCAGGTGAGTGCAAATCAGACTGGTATTAGCAGTCTGAAAGCTCCTGCACTGATTCTCTGGTTTTTTCTATGCCGACAAGTTCTTTGAGATAGCAACCAGTTCTGAAACCATGCTCCCATTGCACCCCATGTGAGTTTTGTTACTGAATTCCCGAGTAGAACTAGCCATAGAATGATCTGGATACAACTGCAGAGAGAAAGAAGGGTGGATACAGGAAGAGAGCCGCTAACTAGATTTTGGAGATTAAAATTGTTAAATATGGGGGCATTGTCGAATCACAGAAGTATGGGACAGGAAGGGATCTTGAGAAGTCATCTAGTCCAGTCCCCTACACTCAAGACAGGACTGCATAATAACGTTTCTGACAGCTGTTTGTCTAACCTGTTCTTAAAAACCTCCAGTGATGGAGATTCCACAACCTGCCTAGGCAATTTATTCTGGTGCTTAGCTACCCTGGTAGTTGGGAAGTTTTTGTAATGTTTCACATGTTGATTTGGCACTGGTGTAAGTGATGGTGTGTAGGGCAATGGAGAATCAGGGCCATTCGTGATTTACTCAGACTTAGAACCGACTTGGGTAGACGGATGCAGTTTTCGTCAAAGCTGTGGATGTTATTGCAGCTTTTCATCAACAGAGGGGGGGACCCTGGAGCCTGTGGTGACCAGGTCTGAGTTCTTGTGGGATCTGAACCTTGCTATCTGAGGAAAAGGAGTGAATGTCCATTTCAGCATGTCTCAAGGTTCGTGTTTCTCTGCAGACTTCCCTTTTATTCATAGACCTGAGAGCGGGGGCTATTGCTCAGTGCAAATCCATCGCCCCCTACAGCAGGCTCTTTTATCTGGTTAGCCTTTGTCATCATTCGAATAATTAGATAAATTTCTGTTCAAACAGGAACTTTCTAATTCATAGCCATCTGTTCCTTCCACCTGACCTTGTAATTAAATCACTGTCTGAGGTACTTGTGACATCATAGTTCGTTGCCATGGTCCTGTGTGCATTGCCAGGCAGGGATGCTGTGAGGAAACGCCTGCCTCTGTGTAAATCCAAATGTGTTCAGCTGACGGGCTATTTATAGTGGAAAGAGAAGTGGCAGATAGATGAGGGCTAACCAGTGGTTTGGAAGCCTCTGGCCATCCACTTCTGGGGATGTGGCACTTTTAATAAAAAAGGACATGGGTTTTGAAGTGTGACACGTTGCAAAGTACAAGATGCTCACTGAAGGAGGCAGAGAAGAGGAGAGCTGTGTCACATCTTTGCTACCAAAACCAGCTCCACTCCCTGCTTCTACTGGCAGTGGGAAATCACTGCCTTCTGGGCAAGTTTACGTCCAACAGCCAGGCTCCAGGAACCACGGATGGTCTGTTTGGTGAAGCTGCAACCACCCATTAGAAATCATAAGACGTAAGGGAGTTTGTTAGTGAGTACTGCAGGGAATGGCACTGGTGCAAAGCAACAGGGAGGGAAAGCTAGATATTATTTCTACATAGCGTGTAGGAGCCCTACTCGTGGACCCAGATGCCAAGCACAGGACAAAAGGACAGCCGTCCCCGCTCCAAAGAGCTTCCTTCCAATCTCAGTCGAGAGCCAACAGCCGGATGCAGCAGACAGGGGAGTGCAAGGAAACAATGAGCCAAAAGTGCTCTGCACAATATGTAGAACAACGGGCTCTAAAATGGAGTCTTTCAGCTGCCCAGGCTGCTGTTTTTATTGATTTCAGGCACCGAGGTGCTTGAGAGATGAGCGCCAGGTATAAAGGCCTTGTGTTAATTAACAAATTTAACAAATGAATCCATGCTGCCAATAAAGGCTACCAAGGAGCCATCACATAGGGCTACACGGGAGGCCTGCACTCCCATCTGGGCAAGAAACCGGGCAAAGCTGCAGGGCCCCAGGCTTAGGCCAAAGACTGCACCGTTGAGTCTCTGCCTCTCTGGGGTCCGGCGGGGAGTAAGCCCTCAGCACCAACGCGTTTGTGGGGGCAGGGCCAAGGGAGCGCTCGCTCTTCAGCCTCTGCCATGGATTGATGTAGTGACAGCCCAAAGCAGGTAGCCTGCCTACTGGAGTAAGAGGATCTTTACACTCTGTTCTCCCCCCTGTGAGGGTGCAGGGGCAAGCGCCCTTGTTTCTGCATGCTGTTCTACCCAAAGGGGGCTGCATTTCATTGGAGGGTGGCATGATCCTTGAGTACACTGGTACTTCATGCATCAATTGCCATGTGTAAAGCCCTTTGAGATCCTGTATTAGTTTCATAAGATATAGAAACGCAGGGCTGGAAGGGACCACAAGAGGTCATCAAGTCCCTCTCCCCCTGTGCTGAGACCAAGTATACATAGACCATCTCTGACAGGTGTCTGTCTAATCTGTTCCTAAATCCCGCCTGTGAGAGGGATTCTACCACCTCCCTTGGTAAACTGTTCAGTGCTTACCTGTCCTGAGGGTTAGCAAGTTTTTCCTAATATCTATCATTGTACACGGCTATGTATTGTGTGGGGGCGCCCCATGGAAATTGCTGGTACTGGTCCCTGTCAGAGACAGAATCCTGGTCTAGATGGACCCCAGGTCTGACCCATTACAGCAATTCCTATGTTCCATCATCTCACTCAGCAGGTCGCTATGGGCTGCCTTCAGCTCGGGCTGGGCAGGGGTGGAGCTCTGTATTTATTGTCTAGCTCAGGAAGTTTGGCCTTGCAGCCCCTCCAGCCCATGCCACCAACTTGTCAGAGCTCAGGACAACCGCTACAAAGCAAACCTCGCTCTGCTTTCTCAGTTAAGGCTCTGGAATGCCGGAGCCTGAATAACGTCCAGGAGAAATCCAAAGTTTTGTCAGGCTGCGCGGAGAAGTTGACAGCACAAGTACTTGTCTGACAGGAAAAGCAAAGCCCGGCTGCATTTTAATGTGCTATTAATAATGGGCTGCTGCAGAAAGTACTTTGGCAAGTGGCAGCAGTTTTGAATTATGATGAAAACTACTGATAATAACAACCACCTGCCTAAAATGCAACCCCCAGCTCTCCTCTTACCAACCTCGTGTGAGCTCATGTATTGCTAAGCAGGCTGGAGCTTTGGGCGGGATGTTTTCTGGGCCTCCTGACTGCAGGATTATTGCATCAGGGTCAGCCGCTTACAGGGTCCCCAGGCTTTGCATGTCTGAGACGTGGCGCTGAAGGGCTGCATACAAAATGCAATGCACGGAGCAGGTGGTAGGGGACGCTAGCTCCTCAGAACTGAGGAGCAGCTGGTGGACCACGCAAGGGGCCTGGCTGCTCAGACCCAGCTGCAGCATCACAGGCTGGGACACATATGGCCTCCACCTCCCAGCCATGTCTACTCTAGGGAACTACAGCCACACAGCTATGGGGCCGCAGCCGTAGCAGCACAACTGTAGTGTAGGTGAACCTTCTGTGATGGAAGGGGTTTGTCCATCGCTGTAGGAACAACACCTCCACGACTGATGGTAGCTGGGTGACAGAAGCATTCGTCCATCAACCTAAATGTGTCTACAGGGGAGATGAGTTCAGCATAGTTATAGCATGGAAGGGTGTGGATTTTTCATGCCCCTAAATACCATAGCTATGTTGACCAACTTTTGAAGTGTAGACAAGGCCTCATAGTCGTTTAGGGATAGATAAAGTGCTTCTGATTCTCCACTGCACCCCATCACATCATTTACACTAGTGCAAAGTGAGCATAAAGTGTTACCAGACCAGAAGGGTGGCATTTAACATCTCCTCTGCACTCCCTTTGCATGAGACAGGGTGCAGAGCCATGGAGAACCAGGCCTGCAGTTTGCACTTTAGTCGGTTCTGAGCTCAGGTCCGCCTATCCTCTTTTGTTCCAGGATTTCTGACTTGTCTTTTCATTCACTCCCATTCCAGTCATTGTTCAGTGCTAGGTCTGTAAAAAGGAAAAGCAGAAATCTCCTTGCAACCAGTATTTATTTGTGGCTCTCATGACTCTGGAAAAGATTTATAGTAAAAGAATTTGGCAGGCAAAGGGTCTGTAATGAGAACTAAATGCTTTGCAGTTTCTGAACAGAATGAAAACTGATGCACTGGCAGAAAAGCGGCTGCTAGGCAGGCCCAGTAACTTATTAGTCGCAAAGATTGCACCACAGAGATGGAGTACGTAAAGATTACATGGTTTTTAACTTACATTTTTAATAGGTAAATTTAGTGCTGTCAAAAGGTGCCACATTGACAGTCCTGGGTCAGTCATCCTATTGCTCATTTAGGTGCTTAATATGACCCCTCCCACCATGGCACTGGAGTTCCTCGAATGCTCAGATAATGCACCCACAGGTTGGTGAAGCTCCTCGTGGGGAAGTCCTATGTAAAACTTCTATAAGCCATATGTGCAGTTTGGGTTGGCTCTTGGTCTCCATGTCACAGGGTGGATGGAGGCCCTAGCCTGGTCAATAGGCAACAGGGGGTTAACTCCAGTTTGCTCCCCTCTTCCTAGCACAGCTGCTCAGGAAAACTCTTGAGCCTACAGACAAATGGGGTTTCACAGGCAGGAAGCACCATTGTAGCCACTGCTTGGGAGACAGAACGGGGGGGTGGTTTTAGAGCATGAACCACAAGGTGCAGCAGAGCCATGATCTGCTATCCCAAATGCAGACTCCTCTCTATGGCTTTCAGGAGCACTGGGCATCCCGAACATCTAAGTCAAAGCAGATCCAAGATCAGAGTGTGGTGCCTCATCCTCCTCTAAGAGCCCTGGGAATCTTTAGGGGTTAATAAAAAGGTCATTAGTTTACTGACTTGGATTTTCTCAGAGGAGTCCTGAAAGCACAAAACAAACCACAGCAGCTCCCTTCAGGCCTCAAGTTCCTCTGTGAAGCAGGAGTTAAAAGGGATTGAAGTCTTATTTAAATTTACAGATGCTCTGTTTTCTCAGTGAAACCTTTAAAGGGGGAAAGGTCCCACTGCAAAGCAAGGGGCTTTGGAACTAATGAGAAATGATAATAAAGTTCCCCTCAATCATGCTACGCAGTCTGTGAGAGGCCACAAAGAGACAGTTTCGGAGACAGTCTAATTAAATACAACACACACAGCTCCAAGGCTCTTGTTTTCCTACAATACCACTGAAAAGCACTGCATCCTTGGAGAGGAATTGTTTTAGTCTGAGCGAGCGATTGTCAGGTCTGAAAACCTTGACAGCTGAGAGAAACAGACAGTGAAAGCTGGAGTGCTCCCAAAAATGAGTAGGAAAACACAGGATGGGCGATGGAGAATGGAACACAATGGAAGTGGCTTGGTACAGCGCTGTCTGACGCAAGGTCTCCCAAAGTGAGCGATACGTCAGCGAGTTAGCTACTGAACCCCCGACTTTCCATCACCGTCCACCTGGCATAGTCACTTACAGCTGTGCAAAGTGGGTGTGAAGCACTGACCTTCTGCTTTGATTTCACATCCATTTTGCGGGGTGTAAATGACAACACAAGGTACGAGGAGAATCCGGCCATGTCTATATCATGTGAGCATAGCTGCCTGGTGTAGACAGTGTTTGCATCAACAAAAGTTCTTCTGCTGACATCGTAATTCCACGCACCTCCACCCCCCAGTGAGGTTAGCTGACCTGCCAGGAGCATTCTTCTCAGTCAGCATTGCTGCATCTACACTGAGGTTTTGTCAGCACAGCTGTGTCAGCGCGGTGGGTGATTTTTCCCCTCCTCTCTGACGTAGCTGTGCCAGCACAACGTTGTAGTCCAGACCAGGCCTCGGGTTTTTGTAGCACAGTGACTGTGCAGCAAGTGTAGCAGCCATTCCACACCCCGCAGCAGCCCCCCAGCCTAGGACATTAAAAGCTCTTCGTTTCAAGACTGGGCCAGACTGCTCTTAGGCCATGTCTACACTATGGATGCTATCGTGGCACAGCAACAGCACTGCAGCTATGCTGCTGAAGGGCAGAGCTTCCTGAAGTGAGGGCGGGGGTGTTTTCTGCTGAGTTAGGGAATCCACCTCCAAGAGCAGCAATGGCTAGGTCAGTAAAAGAATTCTTCTGTCGACGTCTGCACCAGGGGTTAGGCTGGCTTATTTACCGCACTTTTCACACCACCTGAGCAGATGGTGAGCCAACCTAGCTTTTCAGTCTAGACCAGGTACCAGTTACAACAGCCTAATTCCTGAGTAGTGCCAATGCAGTCAACAGCGAGTGTCCAGATGCACAGGACAGTATGTGAGATCAGAATCTGGCCTAGAAAGTTGTCTAGGACTCTAGTGGTATGCCCTTTTCTATGTACACAGTGCCTTGGGGCAAATGCTTTGTGGTCTGGAGACATGGCATGTGGAGCGCGAGGTCTCGCTCACCCAGACCTTCAAATCAGAAGAATCAAAACACAATCCCGATGTCCCGATTGCAAAACATCCCAAGGTGCAATTTAAAGAACACATTCTCCACTGGGATTCTGCTACTAAAGTGATGGACAGAATGCACAGACTGCTGTGTGTACTGTGGTCTAGCAAGGCCCAAGGGCACTGGGAAAGTTCTAAAAGGGCGGTATATAAGCGCTAGAATGATCCAGGCTTTATTCCCTGTAGACTAGCCAAAGGGTAATTAGGGTCAGCTGACACCAATTAAGGCCCCACCCAGGTGCCTGATAAAAACCCTCTACTCCTGAGAGCCAGGGTGGGAGTTGAAGTAGGTGTGTGGTGAGCAGAGGAGTGTGTGTGGAGATTGTGAAGAAGAACAGAGTACAGTGGTGTGTGGAATCATGGAGAAGAACAGAACGGAGTGCAGCGGTGTGTGGGAGAGAGGTGGAGTTCTGAGGAAGCTACTGGGCTCAGGAAGCCAGAAAGACAGAGGGGGGAAAGTAGCCCAGGGGAAAAGCCTGCAGCTGCAAGTAAGGTGCCAGCAGCACATAGCTGCTATTCAGAGGGCCCCTGGGCTGGGACCCGGAGGAGCGGGCGGGCCCGGGTCCCTACCCCCTTCCCTGGGAAGACGGGGTAACCGGCAATGCCCTGGCCCACTACGAGAGGCAAAAGTGCGAGACCCACTAGGGAGAAGCTGGCCATTTGCCACGGTACATACGTGTACACACACACACACATTCTCTGCTTTGTTTGAGATGAAACAAACAATCCAGAGAACAAGTTGCATCCAAAGTGAAGTTACTAATTTGTTTGTGCCAGACCTTGCATTTAATTTAATAACTGTTTTCAGGCAGTTTGCAAGTTTAGTAAATATGCTCTTTGCTTTAATTCGTGACTATTACCTCCTCCCCCACCAGAAAAATCAAATGCAAAGTTGTGCCTGGCTCTAATGATGGCTCATGGTTATTGCAGCAGCTCCTACAGGCATCAAGCCAGGCTGCAGCCCCAATGTGCATACAAACATGGCAGTCTTTGCTCCAAAGAACTCATGGTCTAAAGACAAGGCAAGAAGTGGATCAGCCCAACAAGTGTGAGGGATGCTGAAGTAACAAAGCAATTTGGTGTTTTAGCATAGACTAGCCTTCTGAGAAATTCATAGTCGTTCAGCAGCAGTGATCACAGGATAGATGTATGGAAGAACGTAAAAGCATAAGAATGTCTATACTGGCTTAGACCAGTGGTCCATCTAACTCAGTATGTCTTCTGATGGGAGAATGTATAGAACAATGCAGTTTATTGGGTCATCGTATTCCTTGTCATCCAGTCCCAGCTGCTGGCAGTCAGAAGTTTAGGGACACTCAGAGTAGGGGGTTGCATCTCTGACCATCTTGGCTAATAGCCATTGATGGACCTATTCTTCATTAATTTAGCTAATCCTTTTTTGAATCTAGTTATTCTTTTGTCCTGCACATCACCTGGCAACATGTTCCATAGGTTGGCTGTGCGTTGTGTGAAGAAGTACTTCCTTGTGTTTCTTTTAAACCTGCTGCTTATTCATTTAATTGGGGGACCCTTGGTTCTTGTGTTATGTGAAGGAATAAATAACACTTCCCTATTCACTTTCTTCACACCATCCAGGAATTTATAGACCTCAGACATATCTCCCTTCAGCCATCTTTTTTTCCAAGCTGAAGTGTTTTAATCTTTTAAGTTTCTTCTCATACGGAAGCTGTTCCATACCCCTAATCATTTTTATTGTCTTTCTCTGTACTTTTTCCAATTCCACTATATCTTTTTTGAGACAGGTCAACCAGAACTGCACACAGTATTCAAGATGTGGGCTTACCATGGATTTATATAGTAGCATTATGATATTTTCTATCCCTTTCCTATGGTTTCTAACATTCTGTTAGCTTTTTTTGTTGCTGCACATTGAGCAGATGTTTTCTAAGAACTTGCTCAGAAGAGAGTAAACCCCATAAGCCAGTCTGCAGAAAACACCCTGATCATGCAGCTGCTGGGACCCCTTGGCACAGACTGGTCTGGAGAGAAACAAAGCCAAGGCTGATGGGTAAGCTATTGCAATGTAGCTGTAAAGGTTTCCATAAACACTGCTCCAGTCACCTAAATGTCCCTATTTTACCTTTACCTTTCCCCCAGAGGAAGTAAGACCAGATCAATCCTGGCAGATCATTTGGTGCAACAACATCCACTGGTGAGCAGGGCCTGGACTGTTTCTGTTATTGTTATAGGGAGGGTCTGGTTAAAACCCCCCATGAATATTCTTGCTTTAATATATTTGAAGCCCTCTCCATCCCCTTAACAATTAGTCCTTTGAGGGGCAGAATGAGGTCCCATTTAAACCCTCCAAATAGGGCTTAGAGGAGACATATGCTGTGTAGAGGCCTTGGGAAAGCCCCTCTGCAGGGGGGCAAATGTGAGCTGTTTCCCTTTTCTTGACCAAATGTCTCCCTGCGTTAGGGTAAGAGGATTCCACATCAGCAGGCAAACAATGTACATAGGTGGGTCAAAGCCAGCCCTGAAATAAGTCTTCACAATTCCCATCGCAGGCCCAGGCGTCTGCATCTGCTGATGTTAGAGATGAAATTGCACGTCCATGTTGGTGTTTGTGTTGAGATGGGCGGGTGACGTAGCTCACCCTGAGGTGGTTGGAGCCTGCAGCACAGTTGAATGTGGGACCAGCTCACACAGACGCTGCTTTCAAGTGTTAGTTCCTGATTCCAGATGGCAGGAAATGGTGGGAAGCCAGCATCCTGACTGGTCCTGATGAGAAAGATCTTCAGCTTTCCTTTGGCAGCAACCTGCTAGAGCCAGAGTCACTGTGACATTTGACAGTGCTGCTTGTTGTTTGACTGCCTTCTTGTCAAGGCAGGGACATGTTGTCAGCCGGCCTGTCATGTCTGCATCCTGCTGTCCTGGAGAGACGTTAGCGCTGAGCCTCGGCTCTGAGGGGTGCGAAGGGTGAAGGCGAAGATGAGGACACAGTCTCAGCAAACGCAGTAGGAAATGACATGTAAATGCCAGGCATGGTGCTGGTGAAAAAGGCCATCTTGTCAGTCCTGGAGTCCTATGCTCCCTGACTAAGTACAGCATGGGTAGGAACAGTGCAAGCTCCTCTTGCTCTGCTCATGAGTCTATGAGTCATTACCCCAACTAGAAGGGATTGCCCCAACGGTGAGAGAAGAGTACAGTGTCCATGTCTCATCCAGTCCTCAAGCCCTTCTCTAGAGAGATTCCACCAGCACCAGGGCTGGAAATGGCAATGTGGCAGGGACTGGGAAGGACTGGGGTGCGCAGACAGGACATGGGGGCTGGATCTCATCTCCTCATTTGCAGGTGTGCAGAGGAAATGTCTCAATAGGGGTGTTTTATGCCAAGCTGAATGGTGGCACAAGGTGTACGTCAGTGGAGAACCTGGCCCATGGGCTCCGGCTCCCCATGCGAAGGAGCCCAGGGGCACTGCAGTATAAGACTCTTGGGTAACATTTTCAAAGGTGCTTGAGTGACTTATGTGCCTGAGTCCCCCTGACTTTCAGTGAGACCCAGGCTCTTTGAACCACATTGGCAGTCTGTTAGGGATACACTCCAGAGTAGATTTGCAAAGGCACAAATGGCTCTCAGAAGCCTAACTGTTGTTGACTTTCAAGTGCCATTTGTGCCTTTGAAAATCAGCCTCTCCTCCTTCCCCTACTAGCCTTGATTCCTTTTCTGATGTGAAGGGAGCTCATTAATTTATCCCTGTCCCCGTGCACATCCCCTGCAGAGGGAGACTCTGTTCCATTCGCATACTGGTCCTGGTTCACTGACACTCTATGGCATCGCTGTAACTCCATGGGCTTCACACGTATGTAAGCAAGCGGAGTCAGACCCAGTGTGTGGGAAGTTAGGGAAAATGTGAACTGTGATAAATGCACTGCACAGGCCTTTAGCTCTGTGTCCATTTGTTCTTCCAGACATCTTTGTCCAGGAAATCAAAGCAGTGCCACCTTCTTCTTCCTGGCTAAAAGTTTTGACTGATCCTTGGAGACCACTCAACTACTGCATGTTTCCCAGACAATTTGTAAACCCAAGAAAACATTTGCTAACCCTGGACTATGTGCTTCCCTCCCCTCTACAACTGCTATTCACTTTCCTATAGCATTATGGTTTGAATCATTGGCAATAGTTATTAGACAGCATTTGCTGCCAGCCATAATGAATGTTCGAGTCCGAAGTTCATCCATAAAAGTCTGTAAGGGGGCTTTAGTGCAAGTTTCACAGTTTTTAAATGCTGTTTGATATAAATCTTCTCCAACTAAAACGCCCCAGGCAAGACGGGTTTGATTAGCCCTGTGCTATCCAGACAGCCTTTTGCAACATGAGCCACTTTGAACTGTTCCATAGACTGGGATCAAAGACTGCAGAAGGAGGGGGCACGCTCACGAGAGGGTGACCATATGACTGCCGGGGTGTGGTGCCTGCCAAATTGCCAGGGCAAAGAGACTTTTAAAACAACACAGCCCGGGCATCAGGTGACTCTGCACATGTGACATGCCGAGAGACGAGAGCTTTGATCAGGCGGCTGAGAGCTGAGCATTTCAGACAAGCCTGACATTGAATTCCAAAGCTGAGCACTAGCAAAGAGAGACCGGCTATAGATACATCTTGTGTATGGCCTTTATAGCCCCTGACCAATGCAGTACCATCAGCCCAATGCTTTCATCTCGGGTAGGAATTCCAAATTAAACTTGGACTGACTTGATGTCGCTTACTCAAGAGCTCGACTCTAACCCTTGCTTTTTGTATTCAAAATCAAGCCCTTTAATGCTTGTTAACATCTGCACAGAGGCACAGGGATAATCTGGCCCGTGTGCGTGGGAAGGTGCAACACAATGACCTAACTGGAGATGTTCCAGCCTTTAATTCTAATACAGATATTCACATTTCCTGCAAAGCTTGCAGTAGAACATGAGCAAGTTGCAGATTTGCTGCAAATCCAGCAGTAGCTGCCACAGCAGGAGGCACAGCAAGTCCACAGACTGCTGCTCAGCTGCGTGTATTGCTAATCAAAAGCTAAGCATTGCCCTGCAGTGACGCCAACAGGCACGCACTAGTGCATTTGTTCTCCTATGTCTCCCCCTTCATGGCCTCTGCCTGCTAAGTCTAGTCTTCGACACTGTAAGCACCTTGGAGCTGGCACTGTCATGTATCATAAGTTTGTACAGCACCTTGCACAGCTGGGCTCCAACCTGGGCTTCTAGGAGCTGTCCTAACATGAATGATGCTAAGAATAGCGTAGACTAGCCACGAGCATTCTCACCAGCACAGTAGGTTAGATGGCGTGACGGCATCCCTTAGTAGCGAAAGGCCTGAACTTTAAAAAATGCAAGCGCAAAAATGTGAGTGAATGAGTTGTGTGAACATGGAGACAAGCCTACATGCACAGTGGCTGTTCTGCAACCAGAAATTGTGCACACACAAAAATGCATGGGCACTTTAAAAAATGTAGGCATAAGTACAACATGAGACGTGACTACACAGCCATGGCAAGGGCTTCCTCAGCTCATTACTGTTTGGGTATTATTTATTATTCTTTCAGAGTAGCGTCTCAGCTGGAGAATTGCAATCCCTGAATGGCAGGTGGGTCCTGGCTAGATCCCAGCTAAATGAGAGAGGAGAGCCAGAGGGGGAGTTACCAATATGGAAAATGAAGACCTAGCATGAAAAAGGTTGAGGACTGCTTTGTTAGAGGCTCACTGTGGTTCCAGTGGAAGTTGCCACTTAGTATTATACTGTGCTTCATAATTGTTACCGGGATGCATAGCTGGGAGAAGATGCCACCCATGTACCAGTTGTTCTAGCCTATTCAGTAAGGGAGAAAGGATATCCGAGGGTATTGATGTCCCCAGAGAAGACTCAGACCATTGACTTGTTCAGCATTCCAGATTGATGTGTGCTAGAAGGCAGTCCAATGCAACAGCTGGTACCAGAATAGTGCATGTCAATAAAGCAGATCCTCTTCCTTGGTAACGGTTATGGAATTCCTAAACTCTGCACCTCACTTCCCCTCATCTTCTGAAATCCGAATAAAGCAGATGTGGTGTGGATGGGAAAAAGCCAGAAATGCTCCAGCTGAATTTACAGCACAAATTGAATAGGCATCTGAGCTCCTGTTTTCACCTTCTTCCTCTGATCAGCAGAATGACATTTTAATTAAACATCTCATTTATTCACAGTAACAAGGAATGATCTGCCTTTCCCCTTCTTGCAGCATCATCCCCGTGCGACAAATGGGCAGTGCTTTGATGGCCAATGGGATATGAGTGCAGGGAATCAATCCAGTTCCTAGTGGGACAGGTGCCCACTTGCCGGTGTCAGAGGCAGCACAGAGAGTCTGAAAACCTGGGTTCTCTTCCCAGCTCTGGCTACTGGCCTGCTGTGAGAACTTGGATGAGTCCCTTTCCCTCTCTGTGCCTGCTTCCCATGTTGGGAAAGGTGGGCAGTGATGCTGCTTTCCGTCGTATCGTGCATTGATAGTTGGGGATACAAAGTGCTGTGGAGAAGCCACGTGTGGAATTCAGGGTCAGACATAACTTCCCTACCAGCCTCCCCAACTCAGGACTCAGGCCTGTGCCAGGGTAGTAGAGCAGAAGCTTGCAGAAGCTAACCCACCCCAGAGCTGTCATTCTAGCTCTGCTGACAATCACTAAATACCCTTTAAAGAAGGAAATAATCACCCAGAGTTTAATGAAGATCATTTACCCCCTGCCTTGTATCCCCAGCCACCTTCTTGTATGAATTACCATAAGCCACATGATGTGTGTTCCTGCGACATGTGGCCAACTGCCTCTTGTACAGAATGAATAGCAATGAGATGCACAGGCACTAAATTATAAATGCTTCAGGATCTGATCATTTCTAGGCCCCCACATGGTGATAGCTCCAGCTGTGAGGCTGGGCAGGACTAGCCAGTGAGTCCTCCTTCCCCCCATGTAGGTGGTTGTTGCAACACTCTGGTCCCTGTGCAGGCAACTTTTAGACCTGAAACAATCTTAGATTTCCCAGCAGCTCATCCAGCAAAGGTGAAACACAGACACCAGGAGGCTGAGTTTCCCTGGAGCAGGGCTCAGCTCATCGCTAACCCGGGCAGGAACAGAGCACAGTTCCTGATGCTGAGGGTTCATCTGTGCCACCCCGGTGACAGAGCAGCCATGGGGCAGCTCACACTGACACCACTGACCTTGGCTCTCTGTGGACTTCGTGCCACTGCTGGACAGGTGTAACAACGTTCTGCATTCCCACAGGAGCTTCCTGCTGGCCCCTGGCAGCACGATTGTGCCCCCTTTGCAGTACAAAGGGACCAGAGCTCTACAGACTCCCCCCTTCATGTATGTGCTGGGAAATTGTGAATATATTTAATATAAGATTCATATCCCTTTGCAATAATATTTAAAGCTCAATTGCCAAGACTCCTAACTGAAATCTAGCGTTCTCCAGGGCATCTGCCATAACTGCAAGAGAACTTGTCTGACTTTGCTAATGAGAGCCTCATTTTCGGAAGTGAGCCCACATGAGGAGAGCCTCCCTGCGGTCCCAACTGTTTGTGGCATCTGATCAGTAACTGCAACACTTGCTCTCATGGCACTTGAAATGAAATTTACAGCAAAATAGAACTGAGAACAGTAATAGGAATAAATGCACAGACGACACACGTTCAGCTTAAAAGCGAATGTTCTCCGACTCCAAACACCCGTGGCACCAGGTGACATATCATGCAAGCTTTGTTAGTGATGGGGACAGCTATGAATACAGGTAAGGCAGAGTTAGCAACAGCGGACGCGCCCATCACTGGCCATCTGCAGGGGTTAGGAAGTTATCATTTTCATCAACTTTTAACATGGCAACTAAAAACCTTTTTCATACAGTTCTTTGCAGAACAAAGGAGTTCTCCAAATGCCTCTATCTCCTCCACGTGTCTTAGTGATAGCTTGCCCCATGTCCGTTTCGCATCCCTTGCAAATGCAATCACAAGGTGGCCTGTCTTGAAGAGTCCAGAGGTGGTACCTATGCTGTAGCAGTGAGGCAGGATTTTTAGCTGATTCTCTAAGGCTGAGAGTGGATCTTCCTAGGTCAGGTGCTAGGAGTAAAAAAGGACGTCATATGTTGCATTTCCCCTGGAGACCAGCACAATTACAATACCTTTATGATTCCTCTCATTCCAGCCAGCTGAGGAACAAATGTTTGGGAGTTCTTACACACTCAGGGAACCTGTCTGCATGATAATAGCTTGTGTGTTGCATAGCGAGGCAGAGCCACCAGAAAGAAGGGTTGGAAACAGCTGACTAGTTTAGCCCAAGTTTTCCTGAATTCAGATTCTCTTCCTCATCTTTAAACCTTAAACTAGAAACTCTTTGCAAACAAGAAAAAACCGTCCACTCATTGCAAAGATTTAAAAGTGGGGCCGGGGTGGATTCTATTGTGCCAGAGAAGCAATTGCCAGGAAAGGCACAGACACTGTATTTTTGAGAAAAGAAGAAGACAGATTCATTTAATTTAATTTGAAACTGCAGCTGCCAGTGCCTCAGACTCGCCGGTGATCTTTCTAGTTGTGGCCAACTAGCCTCAAACAACAACCCTTTGGCACAAGCATCTTTAAAGCTTTGTGAGCTGATAGAGAACTCTTAGCATGATGGAAAAATTGGATGTGCACAAAGTGAGCAGGAGTTGACAGGCCGCATCCAATCCACTCCTATTTCAAAGCACGGTAGATCAAAGCGCACTAACAAACAAAGAGTTAATCTACAACAGGCTAGTGTGCGGTAGATCCACAACCCAGGTTGGCACAAACTAACGTTTGTGCAGACAAGTCCTAAATATCTGCAGAATGGTAGCATTTCAGTAGTGCCTAGAGGGCGCCAAGAACGACTGGGACCAAACTGTGTTGGTGTCGTACAGTCACTTTGTGAAAGCCCATCTCTACCCAAAGACTTTGATGATGTCTACACTTGACGCCAAATTTGGCTGCAGTCAACGGGATATACACAAGCTTCGTAGAGTAGCTTACGTATTTCCTGTTGACTTCCTAACTCCCACTTACTGCGGTGCCTTCAGTTCGCCACACTGACGGGAAATGCACTCCCGTCAATGCAGCGTTACTCCACGTGGCGGAGGTGGATTAATAGCGTCAATTTCCAGGTCAATTGGGCAGGTCTCCACTTCAGCTCAATCAATCCGGATAAATCGATCTGATGGCGTCAGTCTAGACATAGCCTCTGTCTTTTAAGTAGACAAGACAGACAAGGTTGGGTGGGGAAACTGAGGCACAGATCAGGAAAGTGCCTTGCTCATGGTTACACAGCAGAGCAATGGAAGAGCTGGGAACAGAATATAGATCTTTTGACTCCCGCTCCAATGCCATATCCTTTGGACCACTCCCCATCCCAGCCTAATAAATCTTCCTTCCTCCCACCCATGGTATATACAGCCCACAGCACAACGGGGCCTTGGTTGCAGTTGGACCCTCTAGGTGCTGCCATAACAATTATAACAACAGGCTGATAGTGACTGGCACTTACTGGTGGTTGATAGCTGTTCATTTCCTACGTGAAATAAGTGTAATTGCCATTCCAAGTCCCCAGTGACAAGACAGCCCTATCACAATTCAGATTGAGAAATAAGGAGCAAATTTTTAACAGCAAAGGTAATTAATCATTGGAAAAATGTTGTGATGGACTCTTGTCACTGGCAATTTTGAAACCAAGACTGGATGTTTTTTCTAAAAGAGCCGCTCTAGTTCAAGCAGGAATTAATTCAGGGAAGCACTGTGGTGTTAGACAGGAGGTCAGACTAGATGTCCCACTGGTCTCTTCTGGTCTTTAAATCGACGAATCTCAGAATCCATTCCATTGCCAGTAGGCTCAGCAGAGAGGCTAGACAACGAACAAGCCTGTGCACTGCCAGATCCCAGCATTCAAAAATCATGAGTGGGGCCTCCAAAAAACTATGGCACTCTAAAAAGATTAATCAAATGTTGAGTAGTTTTTAATGGCCTACCGATTTCCCAGCATTAGGTCGCCCCAGCTTATGTTTTCAGGCATTTTTCAGCACACGCAAGGGTTAGAATATTGATTTTCTTTCCAATTGAAAGCGGAGATGGTCAAGTAATCGTGTGAGTCCAGGAGCTGCGGCGTCAAGAAAAATGCAACTATGGGGAGACCCACACTAAAATGACCAGAGTTGGCAATGCTGCCTTTCCCCTCTAGAGGTGGCCCCTCCAGCTCAGTGGCAGGGGACAACAAGAGCTGGGTGAGATTCTCTGAGCTGTGTTCTGCAGGAGTTCAGATCAGATGTTCCCTTCCAGCTGTATGGTCTCTGAGCACTGGTGGGTTTTGTGCAGGAAGCTGACCCTGCTGTTTCCTGTCCTGAGCCCATACTGTGGATATATGTAAGTTTGGGGTCCAGGGCTATTGATCAGACCTTCAATTCAAACCAGACCCTGACGCTGCAGCAGTCCCTCATGGTCCAAAAACCCAAGCCTTAGCACACCTGAAATGAGAGAAACCTGTAAAGCAATAATGTGGGTACTGGACGCACGGTGGCATCTGTTTCTCTAGTACAAGCAACCCCCTTTCCAGCTTCCTGACTCAGTTCTTGATGGAAACAACTTACACCAATAAAAGTGAGAGAATGCCTGGCCTAGCGGGGGAGCGTCTCTCATAGAAAGGGACAGCTGAGAATGGCATTCGGAAGGCTTTGCGTGGGCTCCCGCAGACACAGGCTTGGAAGAACTCAGGGGGAGGAATGATACGGGATCACATCTGGAGGGAAAACAAATAAAAGACTTGCATAAGAGTGGTTATGAAAACATAACCCATTCCAGTGTGACCAGCTGAAAACCCACACAGTGACTGAGCGTGGAGCTTGGCCTGGCACTGGCTGCTGCTGAAATATCGCATCCAGCTGTTTGCAGGATTTCAGCAGAGCACATGCTGCTCCCTCTTGCACAGAGAGGCTGTCAAAGAAAAACAACAAAAAAGCATCGTGAGAAGGGATCATTCCAAGGAGATCTGGCTGCCTGAGCCCCTGGCCCCAGACTCAGCCATTTTCCAGCTGTAGAACTGTGCCTAACAAGGAGCATTTTTCAGTAAAAAAAAAAAAAAAAGCCTCCACACTGAGGAGGAGAAAGAGCAATAACAAGCCGGAGGCCTGGCACTGAAACCAGGGAAACTTCAGAGGAAGTGCTAGGAACGCGGTTAACTTCAGCCTCAAATGGATTCACTTGGTGCGCTGTTTACAGGCTGCGCTGTTTGCCCAGAAAACCTCATCTAATTAATTCATGCATGGACCTTCTTTCCTTCTTATTTTTAGTGCTGGAGCGAGCAGCCTGGTGGATGATGTGCTCCCTCCACAGCGCACATAAAGCCTGTTGCCCCACCATGCCCCCTTCTGGATCCTCCTCTGTCCCTCTGTGACCTGATACAATAACAGAGTAGGAGAAAAACCATGGCAAGTGTTCTGGTGGAAGGGACATCTGTAGACTAAGCACAGGTAACCCCTCTGCCCCCAAGTTTAACTCCAGAGCGCTGTGCCACCCAGCAGACTGTGAGCCTGGCATGCCTGTCCAGCGCACCACATCACAGAGCAGAGAGGCCACCGTCCCTGTCAATGCAGCAATGGTGAGACTAGCAATAACTAGAGGAAATGTAACAAATTAGAATCTAGGCTGAGAAAATGACCTAAGGGTAGGATCGAGCGACCAGTCTCCGAAGGGTGGAAGTGACCCGTTGGAAAATCAGGGAATCACAGAAATGAGGACGGACAAGACCTGTCGTGGCATCTAGTCCCTCTCCCTCGCCAATGCAAGTCCTTGTTTCCGTGATTCCATGATTTTCCAGTGTGTAGCTGGAAGTGGAGAGTGTGAAAGCTGGAGTCCTTTCCAGTGTAGCACTTGCCATTCTACAGATGGGTATCCTTTTCCTCCCAGGAACTTCTCCTGGCCGGGCAGGAAGCATTGGTGGTGCCCCTCTTTGGCAGGCAGAGGTCTGGTGCTCAGCCTGTTTAATTTAGGGGGCTCCATTCCTCTCCTGCAGCATGTGGGTGAGCTCCAGCTACACCACACTGCATCGCCCACTTCCCCCAGCTAATGAGCCCTTGGCACTCGCGTGGCAATTATTTCAGTTGTAAAAATCTAAATGGGCTCTTTTATTGAGCTGGCCTGTAACCGGACCCAGTGTGTGAACTGTAACGGGTCTGCTCCCACATCAGTCACATGCCCCGAGCCATTCCTACTGCCTTGGAGGGAGCTTCCACACATGACACCCCCTCTCCCCTCTTGTTCTGCAGGGCAGTTTGTGGGGCTCCCTCAGGCATGGGATAGGAAAGATGAGATCCACTCAGGCTGCCTTTCCTAAGGGCCCAATGGATGGTGGAACAGGAGAGTTCCCAGTAACTTCTGAGCACTCGGGCCCAACACAGCCAAGAAAACGAGCATTTACATCCTCCATCTCTGGCTAGTCAACTGAACGCTGGCAGGGGCCGAGCTCAGGAAAGATGCTTTGAGCTGTTTGGCGGTGGCTCACGGGATCGTGTTCTGAGCCAGGCTCTAAGGAGACTTATTCCAAGACTAGCGCCTCTATTTTAATCCTGTCATTATTTCCTCATGATTTCTGCAAATCACTTGTTATATTTACATATGTGCGTCTGTTAATTTTCCCTTCCAAATATTCCCCAGCCATCACCACAGTCAGAGAGTTAGTACCGGACTCTGCTGTACCAGCTGTTACATATAGAAAGGAGGAAACAACTAAAAACTGAAAACCAGCAATGTGGTCACCTCCAAGGCTGGGAGAAAAGCTGTTAAAAGTCAGAGATTTAAAACAACATGCATTTGATTTGATGCCAAACTCAAAGCTGCTCTAAGGGCAACATCGCAGGCTGCCACACCCAGAGCACCCTTGGGGAAATGAGTAACTATTCAGAATATGGGGTGCTGTTATAAGCAAAGGCCCATGCACTGCATTGCATGCTGGAGCTATGCTATACTGAAAGGTCTCTGAATTTTGTGGATTCTGGTGGAAATTTTGCATCAGCTTCAGATCAATTTTTAAATGGAAGTTTTCACTTAACATGAAGATGAGTAACACTCAGTACAATACAGCATTTTGATCATTCCATTTATTGCATGCTGATCCCCCAATTTCAATTTCTGATACGCCCCATTTTTTATCAACAATGTCTATATTGCCATCTGTAGGTTTCAGTGTTAACACCTGCTTGAATGACACATCTCTCAGGACCATCATTTCAGGCTGTCTGGAGACTTAAACGTCACTGTATCAGTTACACTTGGTTCAGGTTTTGCATGTTATCTCCTTAAGGGCTGGAAATATATATATTTTTTTAAATGAAAGATGAGATTCTGGATCGCCATGCTGCAGCAAGCGGTGAATTCTGTGGCTGCAGAGCCTACAGGGCCCTGTTTATAAGGAGCCTAGAGGAGAAGTCCTACAGGAAGATGAATTGACTCTTCTGGTGGAAAATGCCAGTGACGACATAGTCACAGAGAAGCGCATGTCCCAGGGCTATTGAGCTCTCAGACCATCCTCCTCATGATGCAGTCTGGTCCCAGAATCATCAGGATTCATTATTTGCAGAGATTATTTCCATTTTCTTTCCGTACAGGAAAGTGGAGGTTGGAACACGGAATTATTCACAAGCTCTCTCCTGCATTTAGAACAGGAGTTGGTGAGGTCAGCGAGAGAAGGATTCATGGTCTTGGAGCCTTTAATCTCTGCTCTCTGGTGCAGTGAGTTTTGTTGGTCAGGCCTGAGCCACAGTTATCGGTGAGAGTGGAGATTAGAGGTATGGCTCAATTGGGAAGGAGCAAGCTACCTTAGGACTAGTGCACTGGTGCACCGAGATCAATGCCTTTACACCTTGCACCATTCTCACAGGTGTTGTCAGAGCAGCTGGAAAATTGCTACGAATGATCAAAGGAAAAAAGTCACCCCTTGTCTGACCATGCAGCTGGCATTTAATGGGCGAGCAAGGTGATTTCCCCTGGACTTACAATAAGGTCCTGGACATGACCTAAGCTCTCAGTCCACAAGGTTTGCTCGTTTGTTCAGAGGAGTACAGACCCACTGCTAGGATCAGGCTATCACCCACGGACCTCTCCTGCTATTAGCCAGAATATTCCTGACTCCTTTCATTTGCTTCATAAAACAAACGTGGCTGTTAGCACAAAATGTCTCCCTAACTTCTAAAAACTGTGTCAAATCTGGAGCTAACCTAGTGGGAAATCCCATCAGCTGGGGGAAGGAGCTCACTGGCAGAATGGAAGCAAATTAACTCTGTGAAACAAATTGTCCAACAGGATAAGAGCAGCTGGATTCTCAACAAATGCAGCAGATCTGAGGTCATATCAGCCACCTGTAGTTCTTCACTCACACTCACACACATACACTCTCACACTCACACACACCTGCTCCTCCCATATGAAAGCTGCAAAGCTCTGGGGCTTTCTAGCCAATAATTTTCTGGAGCACTGAGTGTACGTTGGCGAGTTGCTAACAATGGCAATATTTATTTCCCTTGTTGATCTTGTTTTATTTCTCCCATTTCAGTCTCTTGCTTCAGCCCCTCCCAAATAAACCACAAACACTGGAGGGGCTGAAGTGAGAAAGGCCAACCCTCATTTCCCCTTCTTGGGCTTGCCCGAGAACCTCTTATGCCTCGGGAAGGAAAAAATCTAGCTCCTGCATTTTCAGCGTGTTATGCAAGAGAGAGCCCTGGCTGTAATGGAAGGTGGATGATTAAGCCGCATCCAGCCTTGGGATCAGGCGCCCTCACCTCTTTCACTCACCTCCCAGTAATTCATTTCATGTGTCTATTTCCTGTGTCTGATCCCATTACTTTGTAAAAAACAGTCTCCCCGTCGGCTTTATCCATTCCTTCTAACATCTGCCTATCGATGTTGTTATTGTCGTCGTTACTCAGGTAGGTGCGCTGGAGTGGTCCCGAAGAGTTTACCACCTAGCCACATGATGAGCAGCAACCAGTGCATAGCACAAAGAGATGGGGGAGTACCGGGGACAGTCAGGTGATTATCCTCAGTGTAGTGGGCCACGGTCACAGCACAGCAGCTGCCTAACTGTTGTCGAGCGTGGTGTAGGCCTGGTGGCAGAGGGAAGCTTTACGGAGGAATAGAAGGAGCCAATACTGTGTCTTTGAAGATGTTTATGGGGAGCACTTCCCAAATACAAGGTGTGGTGAGAGTCAAAGCACTCAGGTGTTGGAGGGGGAATTGAACTGAGAGGTAATGCAGGCTGGCATTGATGATCGAGTGTCGTGGGGAGGTATAATTGTCCGCCATGTGGACATCAGCGGGGAGGAATCTGTCCCTTCCTGTGGTGTGAGCCCTGGAGATGCCACCTAAATAAACCAGGCAGATGAGATAGCCAGCCAGCCAGATAGATAGATGTATGTTAGTCACAGGTTTTCCTGCCAGCATCAGAAGCCGGCATGACTGAATGAAAAGCTTGCTGCAAATGTGCCAGTTATGTAATCTCCTCTCACAGCAGACTGATGGCAGAGGTTAATAGATCTTTATGAGGTTTTTATTAGAGTCTGATACAGTCTCAGGTCTGCTGAATTGCCAAATTGTCAGGTTGCTCATAAATGTGAATTAATTAGCGATAACTAATGCTAAAAGTATTCCACCTTGTAAAGGAGTGAGTGCAACTCACCCTTCAGCAGTGTTGCAGTGGGTGAATGTGCCCCTGGGATCCTGTTTAGAGCAGGGAACAATCTTTGAAACTAAAAGGTGGCAAATTCAAAACTGATAAAAGTAAATACTTCTTTGTACAACATGCAATTATCCTGTGGAACTCACTGCCACAAGATACTGAAGCCAAGTCTTAGCAGAATTTAAAAAGGAATCAGACATTTATGGGAACAGCAAGAGCATCCAGAGTTGTTATAGTCAGTATTAAAATATAGATGAGATTTTTGGAAGAGTTATAAACCCTTCTGCCGCAGGATAGGAAGCACCCTCTAACTACTGGGAGACAAGAGGAAACTTCCCCTAGGACAGATTAGCCTGTCACTGCCCCACAGCAGGGTTCTTGCACCTTCCTCTGGAGCAGCTGGTACTAGCCAGAGGAGGACACGGGGGTAGATAAAGCTCTGTTCGGATCCAGTCTGTCAGTTCCTATGTCCTATATAATACAATGCAGCCGCGAGGAGAGATTGGTGTTAGGTCTAGTGGTAGCCACTCGTCCAGTGTGAACAGCACGAAGAACGGCAATTCGTCTCACCTAGATCATGAAATGTCTGTCGGAGGGAAATAAGTTTCAGCTGCTCTCAGCCTGTGCTGGATAGGAAGGCTGGGGCTTCGAGATGACAGCTTGCAGCCCCAGAACCAGCACCTAGCCACCAGGAAATTAACTGAGGCCAGCAGCCACCCAACAGCCATCCGATCGGGATGAGTCTCAGTTATGACCACAGGGCCAGATGAATCTGTTCTCCTTTGGCCGGAACCGGTTTGCCCAGAAGCCATGGTGCCTCACTGGCAGGGAATGGATGCAGGCCAGCAAGCTGCTACGTAAAGGCGGAGTCCTTAGTATCTTTCTCGTGACGCTGGGATTTCAGCTACCAGGGAAGCCACACCAGAGTGGCTCTATTTGCATATTGTTTTGAAACTGCTCATTGCCTTGCACTGGTGTGGTGTGTCAGGCCCAGGTGTTTGCACTGGTGCAGCTACACCACTGGCTAAATTCCCCATGTAGACCAGGCCTGAGCCCAGTCCTTTGTTAGAAAAAGCCTGGTTCAGAGAGGTGATCAGCTCAGTTCTAGAGCTGGGTTTTCCTCTTTGCTGACAACTCCAAAAGACTGAGGGCGGAAAATGTTTTGAATCAAATCAAAAACAAAGTTTTTCAAAATTTTCAGCAGATCAAAAAGTCAAACATAATTAGGTTAGTTTAGATTTCTAGCATTTTTTTACCTTTTTAATTTTCTAAATATAAAATTGAAGTACATTTCTAAGCAAATGTTATCCAGCAGGAAATGTCGAAACAACACATTTCCATTTGATCAGGTTTGTTTTTTCAGCTGAAACAATTCAGCAAAATCAACACACGTTCACAAAGTGTTTTGGTGATGCCAGTCTGCATATTTCACCAAAAAAAGTTTTGGTGGAAAAATTTTGTCTAGCTCTACTCAATTTCCACTGAAATGAACATGGCTCAGGACACTCTGTCCCACACTGCTAAGGCTCCGCATCCTGGAGTGCTCTGAGCA
Organism: Mesoclemmys tuberculata; assembly: GCA_007922155.1. Classification (NCBI taxonomy): domain Eukaryota; kingdom Metazoa; phylum Chordata; order Testudines; family Chelidae; genus Mesoclemmys; species Mesoclemmys tuberculata. The sequence goes on from ML675745.1 coordinate 10,757,761, forward strand.
CAGCCAGGGACGTTGTCCCCGCCTGCATATGTTTGAAATCTGGAGTGGGAGGACAAGCTAGACTAGAGGCGTCTGCTCTGCTGGTATCGAATTTTCTTCTCTGTGGTACAGTATCTCCTTGAAGCGTGACAACTGTAATTACTTCCCGATGTGAGCCTCATCATTTTCAGAAGGCTGGGGTGGATGTGGTGAACTCCACAATGGAAACCAAAAACCAGGCCAGATGTGCCATGTCAGTGTCACATCTGGCTCCAATGCTTGAACAATCACCAGAACAAATGACTGTTCGTTTTTCTGTACTGAACTTGTCAGTGTTTTAACGTTTAAAGGGAAAACAGTAAAGCCTGGGCCATCATCACTTCCTGCCGTTGACCCTACCAATAAATGCCGTGAGCCTGCTGGGTCTGACAGATAACAGTGACCCGCAGGACTCATTACCTAAACTGCAGCATGATACCGCCGGGGTGGGATGCTAGTGGGCACATAGTGCCTCTGGGAACATTGTGAATGACACAGTATCTCACCTCACTGGCTAACTGTGTTGCTGACTGGGTCACAGCTGCCTCTGGCACAGTCTGTGGACAGGAAGAGTGGATGATTGGTTAGAAACTATTTCAAGGGAGCCAAAGCATGGGAAATTCAAAGTTAAGGCAGGTGCTGGTGGGATGTGTCCACCGAGAAGCTCAGCCCCTCCCAGCGATGGAATAGAGTAAGCAAACCCTGCCAGGTCGTCCTCTATGTCTGCTGAGGCAGCACTGCTGAACTTTAAAGTATGCAAAGTGGAAACAATTTGTTCCTGAATCCATCCCTGCCTTGTTCAGTTGGGCCACAGCCTATATTTGTGACATCATCGCGTTTGTTTGCAAGAGGACAGAGCGTGAGGTCAGGAAGAATTGTGATTTGTGACATCCCGGGATAAATCAGGGAAGAGGCACAGCCTCCATTGGTACATGAGTCCCCCTGCAAACAGCAATGAGTAGAAAGGAACAGCAGGGCAGATCAGTGGATTGTTAGCCAAATGTTCGTTAGAGAAAAGTGTCAGGTGGGGGTCTGAATGTAGGACTGGGAGCCAGGAACTCTTGGGTTCTAATCCTCCTCTGGCACTGTCTGTCCCTTTAGGCATGTTACTTTCCCTCTCTGTGTCTCAATTTCCCCATTATACACTGAGGGAGTAATAATTAGAGACGGGCTCCAATCAACCTCCTGGATCAAAACACCCCTGCTGTTTGATTCTGGATTCAGATCTTTGGAACTAGCCCTGTTTCTATAATGGGTCGAAACAAAACCCACACCCAAATATCCCTGAACTTCAGGGAAGTTGCACTCCATGCTTTGCACCTTGGGTCCTTGCTAATAATAATAATTATACCCATGTACCTCCTGCACTGGGGGCTTGAGAGGGCCAGTTAATCTTGGTAGAGCACTCTGGAGATGAGATGTGCTCAGTGCGATTGCCCTTTCAACGGGGTTTGCCATGTTGGAATGAGAGTGGAGACATTTGGAGTGAATTAATAAGAAGCTTATTGACATCAAACAATTAGCGACAAAGAAACGTTCTTTGAGAAGTTTACAGCTTCATGAGATGGGAAGCTCAGTGTAATCTGCTCTTTGGACTCCAGCACAAATACCAGACCAACCTCAGTCATTGACATGGTGACTGCTGGGTTTGTAACCCAAGGCTGGAAACACAAACCAGAAATGCTTGGAAAAGACACACAGTTCCTGCATGTTGGACATTTTCACTGCTCTCCAGGCCCTGTGATGGGTGTGCCTCTTGCTTTGGCTGGGTCCACACTGACGGCGGCAAATTCGCTGCCATCACATCCATTGCTCTGGATCGACTGAGCGGTCTGTATAGACGCGTTCAGTCGATCCAGGAAGCGACGCAGGAAAACCACCCCGGTAAGTGGCGTAGCGCTGCGTCGAAGGAAGCGCTGTTCCCTTCAACGCAGTGCAGTGTGGACGCCGGGCAGAGGAAACGCTGCGAGGTCGATGGGAGATACACAAGTGATTTACGTCACTTGCATATCTCTCATCGACTGCCGCCGAATCGCAAAGGTAAGTGTAGACCGGGCCTTTGATAAAGACCATTATTTACATGGAGGCTTTTATCCCAAAGCACTTTGCGAGTTGTAATGCAAGTAGCATACATGGAGCTGTACATATCTTGGTGTGGAGGGAGGCTGGCATGGATAAGAGAGAGAGTCTTGCTGTGAAAACATTAGCCTCTGCGCTCAAGAGATGTGGGTTTAATCCCTGTTGCTCTCTCGCAAGCTCCACGTGGGGTTAGACTTATCAAAAGTGCTCTGCTCCTGTTATGACACTTGTGGCCAGATTTTCAAAGGATGCCAGGCCCCAGCATGCTAAGCTATTTTGAACATCGAGCCCATAATCTTTCTGTGTCTCAAGTCCCCGTGAATAAAAGAAGATTGACTTTCTCTATTGAGGTTGTAATTGTTTTGGGGCAGCGACTCTCTCTTACTACAGGAACGTTTGGCATATTGGGGCCTGGTCTCATTTGGGGGCTATTCAGCACTCTTGGAAGACAGATAATAAATAAGAATATCCTTCACTAGGGACCCAGTCCCTGCCTGTCTGTGGAAGTCACAAAAAGCCAACGGGTTTCTTCAAAAGAAATTGAAGGTTCAAAAGCAGCCCAAGTATCTAATCATATTAATCCCTCATTCTTATTTGGCGCTTTTCACCAGCAGATCTCAAGGCTTTACCAGCAGATGTCAAAAAGATCATTTTTGCAAAGGAGGTCAGTATCACCCTCATTTTATAGAGACACAGAGCAATGAAGTGACTTGCCCAGGTCATCTAGTTCAGGTCTGGTCTAGGAGAGGATTTCTGTGCAAGGCACTGAGATGGGAGGGCGCCGAGGACCTTTTTATCAGACTTTGATCAGAGACAGTCATAGACAGACTACATGTCAGTTTACAGTCAGTCAGACAATCAGAGACAAACTAAATGACTCCATCACTCTCTTAAGACAGTATCATTTCCTCATGTAATGATTCTCCTCCTCCCGTTCTCTTTGGAGAATCCTGTGCATGAAGACACCTGCTCTATGAATGAAAAGAGCTTGTTGATGCTCTTCTGTCAGAGTTGATGCTTTAGACGTCATTGCTAGGAGTCTGGCTGCATTTGTTAGCTGCTGCTCCTCTCTGCCTGCTAAGAGAACCCATCAGAGCCTGGCTGTATTTGATTTAAGGGTTTCCCAGACATGATGAGAATGTTTCCCTCTTTCCTTTCAGGCCAGTTATTAAAGTCTCACTGGCCTTGTCAGTGATTGGGAGGGCTCGTTAACGTGCAGCAGAAGTTTTGTATTGATGTGCTGAAATCTAGATGGACTCAAAGCGCTCAGAAGATAATGCATTTTCCTAGCCGTGTATTTATGAAAGAGTAAAGATATGAGTGTTTGGCCCAGCTCCCAGAGGGAGCACTGGATATTGGCTGCCCATACCGTAGATTGGGTGTTTCGTTTCAGCTTTATGTTTTCCCTCTAATTAATACCCATGTGCTAGCTGGTGCACAGTGACCGTTTTATGTTGTGCCAGCAGACTTTAACGCTAATGTAATTTACTCAGCAGCTCGTTGAAGCTGGGAGGCAATGAGATAGCTTGTGACAAATACTCTGTTCTTTCTCGCTACCACCTTGATGATTTTGCTCTACCTGTTAGCTGAGGCCCAGCAAACTCAGCGCATTAGGGCCTTTGATGGGACATAACACTGTAAATGCATGAGATGCTGTTTCACAGCCCTGCCACCTCAAATGTGCAATGTATTCATGAATCCCAAGGAAGCCACGGGAGTCAAACATGCACTGATTCTGAACAACAAAGCAGCCTATCGTTATCTCAGCACAGAGCCATAGTGAGGGAAAGCAAAGATACAGAGGGGCGTCCTTGAGCCAGCCTCCTTTGCCAAACCTTGTCTACTCTTTAGTATTATTTTTTGTATTGTAATAGACCTTGTGCTGGGCTCTGTACAAACACCTAGCAAGAGACAGCCCTATTCCCCAAGACCTTGCAGTCTAAACAGACATGATGGGAGGGAAAATACAGATGACATAAATTTACCAAAAGTTGAACAGAGGAACAGAACCCAGGTCTCCTATATCCTAGTCAAAGGCCCTACTTATGGGACCACACCACACCACTCTTCTTCCAGGAAAGGGTTGATACTGCCCCACTGAGGTATCCATAGGGCCTGGCTCCACAGGTGAGTTTTCCCTTGGGTTAGTGAGTGTCAGTTAGCTCCAGGTAGTTAACATATAACCTGAACAGTCCCCAAAGGTTTGCTCTAGTCCACACACATTTCTGGTTTTTCCTAGAGATCAGTGAAGGTTAACCACCTTCCTAGTGAAGGTTAACCACCGGTGTTTGTAACCTGGAACATTTAGGCTGTGTGCAGACTAGCCATGGCAAAGGTATTACCCATCTTGAGTTAACTAGCATCAATTAGCTTTCAGCCAAGGCCCATCTAGCACCCTGGGAGGCAGGGCTTAGCCCAGGTGATTGTATGTTACACAAGTGCTTCCTGTCTCGTTTTTCCTGTTAGGAGGTTACAGGACCTGGAGAGAAACAAAGGGCCTGAGAGAGCACAACTCGGCCCCCTGGTTATACGGAACCCTGCTTGATGTGCCCCAGCTGCAGAGAGCAGGGCTGCAGCAGGAGAGATGAGCGGCTGAGAGGCACGCTGCCAAGCTGGGGCTGTGGAAGTTGGATACTGATTGAAGAGTCCAAAATAGGGAAGGAAGAAAATGGCTTCCTGAAGACTAAAGCCTCTCCCAGCTGTAGATTTAGAGCTGGGTCTGAGTCTGCAGAGCATGAGGAAAAGCCAAAAAAAGCCTGAGAAGCCAGGGCTATAGTGAACACTGCTGGAAAAGCAAAAGCCAGAGTGGGTGACCTCTCTGCTACTGAGCTGGCCCCTCCGCGTGTGAGAAACACCACCCTGCAAAGACATTGACATTGATAGGAGCCTCCGGAGCCAAGTGGACGTAAGCCCAGCACCACCTCAGCCAGCAGACTGCAAGCGAGCAGCTATTTCCAGAGAAGCACGTCCATCGTGGAGCAGTGACATGGGTGAGTGCAATGATTTGAAACCTGCTGGTGAGTGACTCACGTGGGCATGCCCCCGAGTCTGCCCACCTGCGTGGGCACACCCACACCTTTGTGTACACACAAACATACCCAGATCTCTGCAAGAGCAACGCTCAGTCTGTTGTCAGATGAGATTTGAAATGAGTGGGAGAGTCCGAGCAGAGGATATAGCAGGGGATGGTGGGAGCTGTGGAGGAGGAGGCTCTGGACAGGGCCCAGGGTGGGACAGAGCAACTGGTGCTAAGTGAGCAGAAGGCTAGAAATAGTCTCAGAACCGGTGAGAAACTGGAGTGAAACCCTTGGCAATACAGAGAGGGATGAGGCGGGTCAGACTGTAAGAATGAGATGCTCCTTAATCCAAGCAGCCCCAGGGCATGCTGTGGGCGCCTGGGCTCTCTAGTTCCTGGAACAATACTTCATCTCCTTGCATGCTCTGGATGAAGCATCTTGTCACCAGTAAATTGATTCCTGGGCATGTGTTAGTACAACACAGGCTGCTGATCACCTGTGAGAGGCAGATAATCATTAGGGAGTGAGTCAGTAGCGGGCCTCTGCACTGCTTGTGATCTGTCACTAACCACAGCTTCTGGTGATGTTCCCAGCGTTGCTATTGAGTGTAGAGAGACGAAAGCATGCCAGAAACATGCACAGAGCATTTTAGCAGGCAAAGCCATTGTTCATTCTTTCACCAGGTTTCCAGCACACATTGGCCGTGCCTTAGTGGAGCCTGAAGAAACAGGGGTACCTACTTGCGTGTCATGCCACCCCTTAGGAACCAAGGTCACTGCATTTTGGGTCCATCAGTCCAAGCAAACTGCCCAGGGCTGAGACATCAAGCCAAACACCCTCTGGTTCCTAATGATCCCTATCAGCCCCGTCGTAGTAACAGTTACCTTTAAGCATATATAGCACGAATCATGTCTGTAACATGCTTATACCATCACTGATCACTTATTAACCCTTCATACACCATGTGTAAATGGAACCGTCGTGTGTGGCCCTAATAGCAGACAGGCAGCTTCCATAGCCCAGCCTGGTCCAGAAGCCTGGCTCGCTGGGGTGATTCTGGTATGTGTGTGCCTCTTACAGGGTCAGGCTGTGGATGTGGCAGGGTCATGGCCCTCATCATCCTCCCCCCAAAATGCATAGGAGGGGCAGCCCCTGTGCTGCCCTGAACATAGGAGCAGCTCATGTGTCTTGTCCCTCTGTGAGAGAAAAAGCTCCTTGCCGCACTCCCTGCTGGGACAGGGCACTCTCCCCGCCTTTCCTGTCCTTCACTTAGCGCTGGCTCTGTAGGAGGCAGACAGAGCTGCCAAAACAAACGGCACTGAGCCCTGCAGGATAAAGTGGTTCTGCCCAGCTTCCAGGCACCGGAATCCAGCTGCTGCCTTTGATTTTTGCCATGACAGTCCTAGCCAGAAACTGTGCGGAAAATGGAGCGAGTGGGAGTAGAAAAACCAGTCTATGAGCTGCAGTACTGAAGACTGCCTGGCTCCCGGATTGGAGAGGAAATGGAGGCACTGTGGGTGTCTGAAGTGACAGAGGGGAAATTCTTTCCAGTGGTTTTAGCCCATCTCCTGGGTTGAGACCTTATAGACATATGGCTGGTGCTTTCTGCCCAGGGGATGTGTAAGGTTCCTGGAAGTGAGGTCAGCCACAGCACCACTGGAGCAGCTGGTCTCCTTTGCAGCCCTGCACGGCCTGCTATGCTGACTAAAAACCACATGAGACAAACGCCTTCAGCTCACAGGCCCCTCTGTGTTTACTAGAAGGAGGTGGTCAGCCAGCGTCAAGCTGCAGTGGGGTTAACCGCAGTATAATGCGCAGGGGTGGGGGACTGAGTGCAACCCAAGGAAACGGGTTTGAACACCAGAGCCCCCCAGAGCACAAGAGTATGTTTTCACTGCGGTTCACCTAAGTGATTAGCGCCTGGATCTGCCTTAGCCTAGTCTGGATCTGAGCATCCCTGCTGCAAAGCGCTGCCCGCAGGATGGGCCCTCACTGTTTCTGCACTCCCCCATGTGTATCTGGGGGCACGTCTGTCCCAGGGCTCTGTCCTAGTCAATGGCGGGAGAACTTGTCTGCCCTTTGAGGGGAATGGGAAGGAGGTACAGGATGGCACTTTTGTGCTTTAATCCAGGTCCTCACTGCAAAGTGAGCAGATCCCAGCCCAAGTTAAGACTGAGTGCAGGCTCCAACACGCCCCTTGGCTGGGTGAAGTAGCTGCAACTTAAAGCACCTCCATACCCAGATCAGAGGTTTTCCTGTGTGGAGGGTAGGGGACATTGGGTTTAAACCTAGGTAAGAGCCCAGGTTAACTGTGAAGTGTAGTAATTGTGCCTGCGAATCCAATGCACTGTGGTTTGGTTTGTAGAAGATTTCCTCTAGAGCCATAGTTTTCAACCTTTTTTTCATTTGCGGACCTCTGAAAAATTTTGAAGGGCAGTGCAGATCCCTTTGGAAAACTTAGACTTAGTCTGCAGATTCCCCAGGGTCTGCGGACACAGATTGAAAATCACGGCTCTAGAGGTCTCAGGATTTAATTTAAACACATCCCTCCTCTGTCTTTCATGCCTCCAGGAGTCCTCAGGCTTGGTCTGTGTCTTGTGCTAAAAATTTTGGGGTTCTATGCTGTGATGCGGTTAGGTGGGTTCAGCGCTCCACGCAGTGGCCCACAATTGGCCTTGCCTGGCTATCCTGTGGTTAAAACTAGCTGCAATGTCTCGTTTCTGATGTTTTACAGAGGGATAGCTAATATTTTAGTTATCTCACTCTAATTAAAACCACCTCTTCTGGCAGTGAAGCTATAACCTCACTTATGCTGGATCATTATCATGCTCTGAACTCCCCTTGCCCCGACTTCTGTAACATCCTCTTCTCCACCTCCCCGGCTCTGCAGACACCAGCACAGGCCTGGTTTTCACCCAGGTATCGCTGACTTCAGTTGGGTTTCTGTGTTCTCGGTATCTCTGAAAATCAGCCCATGTTCAGAATGCTGCTTCCCACCCTCTCACACATGCAAAGCACAGCAACTTTCTGCTCCGGAGGGCTGGAATTAGGGGGGACTTTAAGTAGTAGTAGCAGCAACCAATGCATGGTGTCTGCTTTCAGCACCCCCACTTTAAAAATTGTTCCAAGGCCCCTTTCTGCTGTCTCCTCCTTCCTCGCCCTCCCTGCACTTGATGACACAGGTCAGAAGTTCTCTCCTTGTTTCTATAATCCTCCATGGCTTTGCCCCAGCCCACCAGGTTTACCGGCCTTTGATAGCAGCCTTGAATAGGGCAAAAGGCCTATTCTCACTTATGCTATGGCCATGTTACACTTTAAGGCCCCTTTATACTGCCCAAGTGGTTAGTGTGAATGAGAATCAGGCACTAAGTGTTCTGCAAAATTAAACTCCAGTTTCAAGCTCAGACAAGAATCACCATCCATAACTCCCACTGCAACAATACAGAGGAAGTTGCCGAGTCAAAATTATTTTTTAATCTTCTTGTTCTTTAGCACTTGCGTGTGCTGCTGTAGGAAGCAGTGGGTCACCAGATGGGAAGTCAAGAGCTTGTGAGTTCTGTTCCCTGCGCTCTCATGGTCTTTCTGTGCCTCCATTTCCCCATCCCTACAATGGGGCTAATAATGCCCTCCCTGGGTTTGCAAAGCCCTCAGAGATGCAGAGATGAGAAGCTGTGTGTGTGTGTGCGCATGTCAGTGCTAAGTATCATTATCCACATAGCGATTCTATGGCCTGACTTTCTCAGAACAATTTATCAATGAGAATAAACTTCTGGTCTCAAGGTCTATAATAATCCGGTGGGTAAAAAGATTAACTTTGTGCTAAGTGGCCCATTGTGTAGGGTGCGAGAAAACATTGTGACACAAGGACAGCTCAGCATGGTGAGACTAGGCCCTAGAATTCCAGATCAGCTGTGAGCAAGAGTTGGCCCCTGCTGGGAAATAACCAATTGGAAAGCCCCTCTAGGGTATGCGAAACGAACCTTCAGCATATTTTTGTATGAAATAGGCTAACTTTGTATAAAATATTCTAACCATGCATAAAAGCCCTGAGATAAGCAGCAGATGACTAACCGCAGACTGGCAGATGATTAACCGCAGCACCAGTTTAGACCCTGATAAGATCAGCTTCCCAATTTTAACCACTGATTTAGTCACCTAAAGCTAGTAGCCAACAGACTAATGAAAAACAAGTTTTAAGGCCCAATCCCCTAAAACGGATTGAGAGTAATGTTGCATATTGCTAGGTAAAATTTATTGCTAAGCTTTGAGGAAAAGGGGTATATTAGGTACCCCTCGGGAACCGCCCGGGGAGACTCCCCATGGATCCATCAAGGCCTTATCGGATGCCTCAGGCAGGTCGGTTCCCTGGTTGCGACTCACTTACAAGGTGGATGATGGGTCTCCCCACCCATCTGTTGTTGGTAGGTGCTTTCTTCCTGTGCTTTGGGATTGCAGTAGTGGCTGCTATTGCTTTTAAAACCATTACATTGCTCATTATATTGATTGTGTTAATAACTGTCCTTCTCGTCTATCAGGTGTTTATGCTGGTATGGGAGGTGTTTATAGCACAGTTTGTTAGGTCATCAGCAAAATAAACATTATATTTAAGCAATTCTTTTGTCCAGCTGCTTTCCTTTTCGCCACCAAGATCACAAATCACGAACCCTCCACCCCTGCAGAGCGCACCCTGGAATGGCCCTGCCCTTAGCAGAGCCCTGCGTACTAGGGCTACGGCCTACATCTAGTATTGGAGACTCAGGTCTCCACTCAGCGCTTTCAGAGCAAGAGGGAAACACTCAAACAATCCCCTTGCTTTCCTCTGGTAGCCTCTCATGGGGTCATCATTACAAACAGCCTTTTTTGCCTGACAAAATTGAGACAATAATCTGAAAAGTGACATGAGCCAGCCAAGATGCAGAGCCAGTGGACTCACCTGTCAGGCATGCTGCAGTAGCTTGCTGCATGTCCACAGTGAAAAGTTACAGCACAGTGTGTGAGGTACAGAGCTGCTTCTGCAGGATGGGACAGAAGGATGGGGACAGTGGGCACACAAGGCTTGGAAGGAGAATGGACTCTCTTCATCCTTCAGACCATCTACCATTCTCTCTCCCACTCTCTCCGACACCCACACAAGTTCATTCCACCCATGGAGCCTGTCTGTCCCAGCCCCCTCTTGGTCTATCAGATCACAAGTTGCTTTTACCTGTTTGCCTAATGCAAAGCTGTCTTGAATTCAGTGTCCTCTTCACTCTGTCAAGCTGCCTGAGAGGAAGGGATAAATTCTGCCTGCCCTCACTTACCCCTGTCTGACCCGTCAAGGGGGCAAAATATTTCTTAATAGGTCTTAGGGCTTCCCGGGCATGGAAAATGTTTGCTTGCTGAGCAATGAAGAGCATGGTGTCTGTGAGTGAATTTTCATCTGAGTCTCCAGGCTATGGCTTGGCAGAACAGCTAATGACAGGGGCAGCCAGACGAGTGCAGGAATTATAAAGGAGTTGCACATGGTCGTATTCAGACAAACCCAAGCATGGCCCTGGATATCCTATCCATTTCTACACCCTCTTTACTACTTAAACCCAGCTGCACTCGCTCAACAGGGCTGCAGCAGGTGCTATTCATTACAGCTCCACGGTGTTCCTGGAACTGTCTCTCCTCCGCAGTGTAAGAGCTAGATGGTATTGTTGGCTTCCTGAAACCAAGACAAAGGTCACATCCTCCATTCTGTGCCTGGGCTGTGCTGAGACACCTCCTCTTGTTAGAGGTTTGTCCCCCTGCAGGTGAAGTCCCTGTGTACACGCACACCACCTCTTACTTACCTCCTCGCAAGCCAGATGTGCTGCTTTCCAAAAGTACAGCCCTGCTCCTGTTGAAGTCAGAGAGTTGTACCATCGATTTTAATGGGAGCCCAATGAAGCCTCAGAAGTTCATCCTGACCCCACTGGAGTTCTTCCTTGGATTTCTAAGGGCTTTGGAGCAGAACCCAACTGCCTGGATGTATAAAGGGGGAAAATCTGAAACCAAAATATACCATTCCTCATTTTCCAGGGGGCTGACAGGTTGCATTACATGTCTAAAATTATCCCTTATATTCAAGCCTTAACTACACAATCAAGCTCTCCAGCACAATAATTCCAAACCCTTTCTTAATGCCTGTATGTAATAAAGTACATTTACAGAATACATGGATTCCAGATTTGATTTGGGACTCCAGGGAGAGATATTCCTCTCCTGGAACTTGTATTTCCGGTCCTAGGATGATATGGGGGGTGAGGTGGAGGGAATAAGCCCAGAACATAAGTATTTCTTGTATTTCTTCTGTCTCTGTCACGCTGGGCATGTAGCATACACTCAGGCTGATAAACAGCATCTGGTTAAAGTCAGGTAAGTAACACTCAAGGGGCTACGTTTGCAGTCAGCAAACTCGCGCTCTCTCTCTCTCCTCAATGTGTTTTTGCAGATGGCTGAAAACTGCAGCCAATAAAAGTTACAATTTTAGGTAATGCTGGGGGAGGGGGAGAGGTTGTGTTCAGTCATTGTCCTATCAGTTGAGCTTTGCTGCCAGGGCTTTTGCTTAATGAAAGGCACATGCACATTGAATCACTTCATCCCTAAGTGAAGCTATTCTAAGGGAATAGAGCAAGGGCCTCGCAGGGGCTCATTGTCTGCAAACAGGAAACTGAAGTCAGTTCAACATATCGAGCCCCAATTAACCTGGGAGCATCTCTCTCCTCTTAGTGCTTGTTCCAGAGCGTTAGACCCCTGGGCCCACGACAGCAACAGCCGAGAAATGTCAGCACGAGAAACAGTCCCTTGGAACAGGCTGGAGTCTTCCCACAGAGTGAGCAGTTGCTGGCTTTTGTGCTCAGTGCACATCTCTGCAGAACAACCCGCTCCATACGTTTCTCTCTTCAGCAGGGGTTGGCTCCTGTTCCTTTCCCGACGGTGACCCTGCTATAGAAATTACACACCAGTCTCTTGCCTGGCACATTTCCACTTTCCTGCCTTTTGTGGCAGGTTGCCAGTAGCACTTTGCTTCCCACCCACAGACCCCGCTAACCTCGTCTCTATTCCTATATGAAGGATGAGCGTTTGCAGAGGGCACTCGGGCTGTTCCCACGTGGGTCTGTTCATCGTCTAATCACATAAAGGGAGAAGAAAGCTAGGCTTGTGGCTAAGGCACTGGGCTGGGATACGGGAGATATGGGATTAGGTTCCAACTCTGCTGTAGGTGTCCCTGTGTAACCTTGGCTGAGCCACTGATTGGGTGCCTAATGGGATGTGGGGAGCTTGGAAATCTGGCCTCACATAACTCTGTCCCAGTTCCCCACCTATAAAATGGGGATAATCCTTCCTTTCTCCCACCCTTTGGCAATCTCCTCTATGTAGATTGTAAGGTCTTCAAGCCAAAGGCTGTCTTTGTGTCTGTAGAGCGCCTGGTATGATGGGATCCTGATCTGAGTGAGGGTCTCTGTGCTGCTGCAATACAAATAATTATGAATAATAATAGTGCAGTCATAGTAGATGCATGAGGGCTGGTTTAGTGAATATTGTCTTTAGCTGGTACTAGTGAAATGTGTTGTCTTTCCTCTCCTGGGATGGCTGTCTCTTGCTATAATGACTTACTAACATAATAGGGTACAATACAAGGAGCAGAAATGCACACTTATCACTCTCACACACACACACCCCGTACCTTTGCCAATGTCCCTTACCCCTATCTTTTGGGATCCCTCTGGGACAGAGTGGAGAGCTCTGTCTCCCATGGTCTATTCAATCCTTGGCCTCTCTGAGACTGCCAATTCAAGGAACAATTGCGATAGTGCATCCACTTCACAGAAGCCCTGGGGACTGGACTCATTTGCCACCCGATGGCTGCTTCTTGGCCTGTGTAAATGTCTTTCCTCACTGTCACCTGGGATACTTTAGAGCCCAGGACCTTTTGGTGGAAGGTGAAAAGTTTAAAGGAAGCCCTTTACAGTTCGCAACAGCCGCCAACGTTATGGGCCATAATTCAAGCTGTATAATCCTGAGTACTATCTGCAGGCAAATTTTCTATGAACTACTTGCTTATATGCAGCTCTTTTACAAGAAGGCTTGCATATCCCAGTTCCCAGAGCCCAGCCAGCCATTCTGTCTCCTCCTCAAAAAGTCCTTGGTTGAGATCTGCTGGTCTCCACTGCTCTTGGCATTCAAGTGCCTCTCAGGCTGTGCACAGCAGTAAACAGACGGGTGAATACTTGGAATTGCTTTGCATTTGCCATGGCTTTGGAACCAAGAGATGGTAATTCTTTCTCTGAATCGGAAGAAATGACTGTTGAGCTTTTTGAGTAGTTTGGTCAGCTGTGAAACCCTGAATTTCACAGTCTAATCAACCCCTCTGGCAAAGCACCAGCTCACATATTTTTCAGAATAGCCTGTTGTGAATGGCAGGCACTGGAAGGGAAGGCTCTGCTTTGGGTTTTTCAGGCAGCCTGTTGCTGCATCTTCAGCATAGAACAAAATGTAACTGAACTTAACTTCCAGGGTCCATAGGTCTGTTTGGATCCTCTGCATCTATCTCAGAAGCTCCCAAGTCCTGTTTCCTTGGTGTTATCAGGGATAGTTCTCTGAAAGCTTCAGCTGTGTGTACAGCAGTGATCAGAAAGTTATGAATGAGAGGGAGAGAGAGAGACTGAGTTGAACTGGAAAAGGTTCAGAGAAGGATAACAAAGATGATCAAGGGTCTGGAACAGCTTCCATACAAGGAGAGACTAAAGAGATTAGAGCTGTTCATCTTAATGAGATGACTAAGAGAAAATATGCTAGAGAGCTATAAAATCATGAAAGTTGTGGAGGAAGGGAATAGCCTAGAGTTATTTTATTATCTTCCACAGTACAAAAAACTGGTGACCTGGTGAAATTAATAGGCTGCTGGTGCAATACAAACAAAAGGAAGCATTTTTTTCACACAATGCACAACTTATCTGTGGAACTCATTGCCATGGGATTTTGTGATGGCCAAAAGTATAACTGGGTTCAGAAAAGAATTAGGTAAATTCATGGAGAATATGTCTATCAATGGCTATTAGTCAAGATCATCTGGGATATAACTCCTCACTCTAGGTGACCCTAAATCTCTGACTGCCAAAAGCCAGGAGAGGAAGACCGCTGCCCTGTTCTGTACATTTCCCTGAAGCACTGGTACTGGCCTCTGTTGGAGACAGGCTACTGGGCAAGATGGACCATTGGACTGGCCCAGTATGGCTGTTCTTTTGTTCATGTTTGCCATTTCCACGTAGGAGGAAGAGTCACTCTTTCACCATTTACGTCCATTGCAGCAACTTTCTTAGCTTCTGCCCATTTTAGTATTGGGACACCATTCTTGAGGAATCTAGCGTTTAGGTGCATTGCCACTGGGTGCCTGCTCTGGAGTGTCACAGCAGTCAGATGGCAGCTGTCCAAATTGTGCTTGTAGTCGAATTTATCTGCTAGTGAATGTAGGCGGGCAGTTTCCAAAAGCCTACTGGAGGTAGGTGCCCAAATTTTGGCTTTTGTGGAGAATGTGGAAGGGACAGGAACTTTGGCAAATCCGAACCATAACCGTTATTTTGCCAGCTTGCTGCCAGTCTCGGTGGAGCTACAGGAATCTGTACTCAACACTTCTTTTCTTTTTCTTTCTAGAGGAGAAAAATCTAACCTAAAAATGGAGAGAATCATCTTTCCTGGCTAGTAATACTATTTATTCTATGTGAAAATCAAAAGATCCCTCTAGAACACACGTTTACGTTTACCTTCCATGTGTATTTTGAGGCCCTGATCCAGCAAAGTACTTACTTTTGTGATTACGTTTTAAGCACATGCCAAGGTGCTCTGCTGAATAGAAAGAAGCCTTAGCAAACACATTCTTGCATCTTGGATTTGTTCCTTACAACTGAGATGTTTTCACCCATACTTGCCAAGGTAGCATTTGTTTTAATTAATTTGCACAGCAAGCCTGGAATTTCAGTGGTGGTTTCATGGCTTTGGAATAGGAGGAAAACCAGTTTAAGTAGATGAAGTTAGCTAAAGTTACTTAGGCAATCTGTAAGAGGATCCAGGTTCTCTCACACCAAAGAGATTTCAACCAAGGAGAGAAACATCCTGATAGCAAGATCTGTTGGTCTGCAGAATAGTTGCCCCAGGGAAGCTTGATGGAAGCCACGTCACTTGGGGGTTTTAAAACTAGACTGGACAAAACGTTCCTGTTGAACCCCCCTGCTCCAGCTGGGGGGATGAACTAGATGATGTAATAAGATATTTTTACACCTGTAAATTAAAGGGGCTAGATCCATGGTTGGCTGGGACTGAACTTTAGATCTTTTCCACCAGTCCTGAAGCAGTTTGGCCCCTGATGCAAGTTCAAGCCATCTTTGGCTGCAAATTTAGAAAAGCTCTGTTACAGTGGTTCCCTCTTCTCCACCACCTCCCCAACATGTCCCCTCTGCAAGACTTTGCAGGAAGGGGCGGGTAAGGTTGGCTCTGACATCGTTCTTCCACTGGGGGGTTCCTTATTTTAAAAAAAAAAGTAGCCAACTCTGGGCAGGTCCTCAACTGGTGTAGATCGGCATGACTCTAGAACTGGCTGAAATGTTTATATCAAAACATTCTTCTAGTAAAAATATTCCAGTTTGGGCTGACATTTGGGGGGTTTTCATCAAAAACCCAAAAACTCTTGGGGTGTTTTGTTTGTTTTTAAAAAAATCCATTTTCAATTTGACCTTTTTGCCCAAAGAATTGCAGGAAATTTTGAAGGAAAAAATATTTTTCACAATTTTCTTTGAGCTGGTTGAAAAGCTGAATATTTTTCCAAGCGATGCCATGGGCCTTGCAGGAGCTGTCTTGTCTATTTCTAGCAGCTAAGGATCAGGCCCCTACATGAGCTTTGCACTGCTGGAGAGTGGAAAGTCAGTTTAGCAGGGCACGGGGGCCATTCTGCGCTCTGGTGGAGAAATGTGTGATCCCACATCCCCTTAGCTTGAGCCACTAATAGTGCCTGTGGGATACATCCAGTTAATTCAATACAGGTTTGTCAGGTAGGTTGCAGGGTGAGGCAGACGTGCTACTTTTTATCTGTGGAAAGTTTCTGCAGCTTCTGACACAGTGTAAAACACTTAAATAACAGATGGCTCTCCTTGGCCGTCATTTAATCTCCTCTTGTGTTGTTCATAGGGCTCTGCTCTTCACAGAAGATGTGGGGGAGGATTATTGTTCATGTGGCAGGAGTAGGAAGGGACTTCATCTCAACAGCTGATGGCAGTGCAGCTGAACTGAGATTTTAAAAGGAAAACATCATTTCCTGCCGTAGCATGACAAATAAGCCTCTGAGTCTCTCCCCTGAAATTTTGTGCTGGAGGTTTGCTGGGCTTTGCTGGGTCCTTCTCTAAGTGAAACAACAAACGCATTTAAATAGCATTTTGCAAAACTTTGTCTCAGGGTTTTGAGCCGTGATGCCCAAACTCAACTGGTAGTCAGAGGCAGTGGCATGGGAGTAAGGGGTGAGGAGGCTCAGAGGATGTGTGCCAACAGATCTTAGAGCTCCTAGGTGCTGTGGCAGGATAAATATAAATCAGGATAAATGTCTGACCCACTCAGAGGAATTAGATCATCAGCTCTAAGTGAATCCCAGCTGATAGCAGCTGGGCCACCATCTCCCCCACTCTGGCTTCCAGTCAATGAGGACAGTGAGGGCACAAAATCTCCATTTTTTCCTTGGCGCAAAGGTCCCCATTCATATGCCCTCTGGGGCAGCTTCTCCATCTGTTTGGCAGTTACTAAAACATAACAAGCCCCTTTCTCTCCTCTCTACTCAGTGAGGTGGGGCAAAGCCAGCAAGGGTGAGCTCCCGTGGCTCTCATACACAGCCCACATTTTGAAAAGGCATTAGTTGGGCCTTCTTTAGCTTTTCTACTTTTTTAAAGGGGGGCAAACCAGTCCCCCTGCCCATGTGCCCTTCTGCAGGAATCCCTGAGGATCTGGGACCTTTGATTCAGAAAGATCCAGCTACATCAATGCAACTTCACTGAAAGCCTGCAGTGAAATCAGCTTCTCTCTGTGTTGTGCCAGAATCAAGCAAGGAAATGCATGCCCTCTGCTGCTGGCTAACCTTTTTTACCTGGGCTGTTACATAGAATGTTATAAAATGCACACCATGGCCTTTCTCAGGTCCCCCACTCCCCTGGAGCGCTGCACTGCCTGTTTGCAAAGCACTCCCTGGAGCCATGCCTCTCGTTCTGGTAATCTATTGCTATGTCCCTGCAGTCATTCTGCTCCTGTAGAATTCCTTGGGGAAACCAGTCCATGCCAGGAGTGCTGAAACAGGCTTCTTTTCACTGGAGCTGAAGCCATGCAAAAAGCAAGTTAATTATCTGGGAATAAAGGCCCCATTATTTGCTCTGCCCTGAAGCAAGAAAAGGAAATTCTTCTGTTTCCTTTCCTAAATTCAAATTAGCCTCTCAAGAGATTGATGTCGAAGGCAGTCCTGGCACAGGGACAGGGCCAACAGCATCCTGAGATCCTATGTGGAAACTTAGAGGAAAAACAACTCCTACTAGAGCATGGCAAAACGTCTCCCCTGAGGGGCAACGTGCACATGGCCTGGCTCATCTTCCTTACATAAGAGAAACTGTACCGCCATAACTGAACTTACTCCTGATTTACAGCTGTGTAAATGAGAGCAAAAGCAGGCCTCTAATACCACTGACTAATCTGAGATATTTTTCTGCCCCCATGATGCCAAGTCCAAGCACAGAACTTTAGTTCTGTGGTATATCAAGCTAACGCTGAGAAAAATGTCTTAGAAGTGGGACCTGGAGAAATACACTGTTCAGTATCACAGAGAAATGCTCAGACTGCAGAGCCTCATGGGCAATGCTTCTTTCTGGAGTGTTTATTCAAGCAAGCCAGGTCCGGCACCTACTAAGTCTCACGCACACTTAGATACTATTTCTGCCTGGCAGTTTGTACCATGAAGGTGAAAGGTTCAACCTCAAATAACACAGGGGGCCAATGAGCTATTGGAATGGGCTGGGGGGATAGACGCGCACCTGTGGTGAAATTAACCATCCACTGGATAAAATTGGTACCTTGGAAAAAACGCAGCTGAAACAGCACTTCTTTGGCAGCATGACACTTGGGTCTTAAATGAGGCATTTAAAATTTACATTGCATGCCAGCAAAAGTTGTAATTTGAATATATACCATGGCACATGAAGCAGAAACTGATCATAAACTACTATTAAAACACAGGCACGGGCTGAGTAGAAGAAATATTTTCGTTGCAAAATAAGGGAAGCCGCTCATTTTGGAGAATAGTGTGTTAAGTGGTAATTCAGGGAAGAGAAAATGTCAGGATAGCCAAAGCAAGCTTTAGTTCGGTGTCTCATCCGTGCTGTCACATGCAAGGAGCTTCGTGGCCTATTGCACTGCTACTCCTTGGCTAACAACTGCTTCTGCTCTGATGAGGCCCATCTTCCACTGAAGTCAGTCTTGAATAGCTTTCCCATAAACTGCTGCACTCAGCATAGCAGGAAAGGCCTGTGGTTCTAGCTCTTTCAGAAAGCCAGGCACTTCCCGTTGGCATCGGGGTAAAGTTGATTTTTTTTCCCCAAGTGAATTTAGAGAGTGGCTGGTGTTTGTTTTATTTAAAGTTCATGAGTTTGGCCTGCTGAGTGTCCCAGTGACTAGGTGAAGACCCAGTCACTGGAGAAGCCAGTGGCTTCTAGGTGCCTAATAAACTGCTAGAGATCACATCCCATCTCACATTCTAGGAAAAGGTGCCCCGCAGGATCCCTGGAAACAAAGTCCCCATGGTTGGATTATTCACCTGGGGAACCCACAGGGGCCATTGGACTGGCCCAGGATCCTGGGGCAGATTCCTTTTCCTCCAGTGATGTGGTTTGAAAATGACAAGCACATACCTTTTGTCTTTTTACGCTGTGACTCTCACAGGCAGCAAGGCAGTTTTCCCAGGTAACAGATTCTCTTCCTGGGCCTGCCTGAGATGGAACACAGTGCGTCACTGTTCCAATAATAATAAATAACACAACTGAGCTCTTCTGCAGCACTTTGCTTCTGCAAATTTCAAAGCACTTTATAGAGCAGGTCACTATCATTACCCTCCTGTAACAGATGGAGAGACTGAGGTATAGACATGACTTGCCCTAGGTCACCCAGCAGGCCAATGGCAGATGCAGGAATGGAACGCCGGTCTCCTGAATTGCAGTCCAGTGCTCGCTGGTTGCTGTAATGGTATACATAAAGATAGCGCTATTAATAACCAGCATGTATATGGCGCCATCAGTTTAATCTGTGGCCTGGCTCCATGAAACATAGCATACCCTTCCAAATCCTAGGGCAGCAAAGCTTCTTATTGGCAACACACTGTGATACCCTGGGCAACTCCCACACATGAACACAACATTGAAACATTTCTAGCTAAAAATCACATAGCTTTTAGTCCAAGTTCATCCCCGTCACCAATGGAGTCCCACCAGAGATGCATTTTATGTTTTAAAATGAGCTATTAAAGCTGCTTATTTTGGACCTTCAAGTTGATCTCCTTTGGGTATCCTTGGCTGCCTACCTACTCTGCTTCAGGCCTGGCCAGACTTAGACAGACAATCCAGGCGCCTTCCAGGGGTACTGGGCATGGGGGGCGCTGGGTATTGGGCTGGGGAACAATTCCTATACCCACAGCTGGGCACCCCATAGCCGTACCAGTGAAGACTAGGATTCAGTCTCCTCAATGCAGAGCTATTTATTGAAATGCGGGTATCACAGACACAGAAAGGACTATACAAAGCCTCTAGTTAGTAAGCTTCAATTTCACAAGCATTAACCCTCAGTAACTATGCTGACCCCACATAGTACCCTGATTAGTGAACAAAGCGAAGAATAGCTACCGCTCCTAGGTGAAGACTTTCTCTTCCTTCTTCAGGTTCCCTCAGGTACTTGGTCTATTTTCTGAGTCCCTTGCAGTGGGGTCTTGACTATCCCAAAGCACTCTAGTCTATGGTCCCTCATAGCAGGGTCTAGGTTACCCCAAGGCCTTCTGGTCTCTCGTCCCTTTTCCATCCGACAGCATCACCAATCTTCTTGGATATATACGTGAATACAGAGATATAGGTAGACAGACAGAGCAAGCTGCCATGTGATCTTTTTAATACTTATACCCTCTTCCCACAGGAGTCACACACATGCCAAATATGCTTTGCTCATGTATCATCCAGCATATCATAATTAATTCATAATTTGGAGGGGGCTACAGGGATCGGCTGATACTCACTTTCTATGAACTACTCCCCCCAGGCACCTGATGTCACTTTGTTCTATAGGGTCAGTTGACCCAGGTCAGCTAGTCCCAGATTCACCATTCCACAACTCCACATGTACACGCCAGGCGAACTGGCCATTGGCTGACCGCGACTGCTGGTCTTCCACCTCAGCACAGCTGCTTACACATGGGGCCTGGACAAACATACATGGCTCATGCCAATGCCAAGTGTGAGTTTGGCCTTTTCTGGGATTTTCCACGGTTTAGCACTGAGGCCCTGCCCCCAGAATCCTCTAGCCCTCAGGCTCACCCAACTTGTCCATTGTGATACTATGTAGTGACTCAGTGCTGTCCCAATCCTGGGCTCAGGGGGCCATTTTTGTTGCTAGTGACAAAAGAGAAAATAGAAGGTTTGAAGTAAAATGTTTCAGGGCTTCCGTATGTGGATTCATTTTTCACTAACCACCTAGAATATTCTGGACCATTGTAGAGTCTCACATCTTATCTAGCAGGGATAAATCATGCATGTAAATTGCGCATCAAAGTTGTGAAATGGGCTACCACTACAATAAAACATAAGGTATTCAGAAGTTTAACAAATGGAGGGGAAGCACCTCAGACACTCCTCTGCTGAGACACCATTTGGTCTAGGGCCGGTCCTGCCTTCGGGGCCTGCTTTGGAGGATGACTCCTTTCTACGGGATGCATCTGCTGCCCATGCTAAGGGACAGGCACAGTCTCCTGGAAAATGGTCAGCTTTCCCATTTTTTATACAGCCAGAATTGGGTTGCTGGGAGTGAGAATGCAGCTAGGAGCTGGGGAAGGTGCAGTGTGAGAGGGGACTGAGATAAGTAGGGAATAACAGGTGCATGTACCAAAAGCATGTTGTTCTGCAACAGGTTTTGTGCTTACAATGCATAAAAGAAGTAGGTCTATGGAGACAGATTGTTGCAGCTGGGTAAGGTTAAGTGCAGAAGAACCTAAAACTAGTAGAGACAGGCGAGGAAGCACTATGGTTCTGCTCAAAGGCCTTGGTTCTCTGGGTGGATTCACAGGGCCCTGGAAGGTGAGACAAAGGGCTCGAATGTTTCACTTCAGCTACCATCTGGAGGAATTTTTTGTAGCCAGCTAGTTCCCTCATCCTGCCACTCTCCTTCAGGACAGGCTGCTTCTGCAGTTCTTACCACAACACCAGGTGCAGCTGCAGGTCACCCACTAAGAATGCTGCACTGGGATGTCTTCGTTACTTTCCTTTGCTAATCTTTACAGCGATTCCTATTCATCACGCAGAGCTGCCTTTTAGGCCCCAGAGCATGGACTGCACCCCTCCCTGTCCCGGGTGTTTTCTCCACTGTCCTGCACACTTCAATTTTTCTATTCCACATATATCTCTGGAGATGTTGGTTTATAAGAGCCAAACCTCATCCCAGTGTTTTCGAGCCAGAAGAAATGAAAACAAATAGCAGAGTGCCCAGGGGGGAGCTAGAATGGTTCCTCTCAGCACTTGTTTTCTCCTAGGGAGTGAGGAGTCAGGATGGTGTCTGTAGTCACAGTTCCACAGTATGGGACAGAGAGATTGGAATGAAAGAAAGAGCAACCCAAAACTAGCCAGACTTTCCTCCAAACAGCAGTAGCCATGCTCACACTAGGGTGCTAGTACACACCCAGCTAACAACATATTTATTCCAGGAACAAAAAGGAATCAATTATACACAACCTTTCCAGACTCAGCACCACATGGCTACTGCCCAGACCCAGACCCAGACCCAGACCCAGACCCATATGTTCTGTTATCCCAAAGACACTGAATTCCCCAGGGCCACTCGCTGGTTGGACCCAGCACCGTATTTTTTATATGCAGTGTAATCCAGACCCTACAAAATCTTAAATCATGGTATGTGACAGAGACTTCTGACTTGATGTATGTTGTCCAACCACTCTGGATCTAGCTAGCCTCCAGAGTTTGTTAATTTCATATATGGTCAAATTTCTCACTCATTTATCTGTAGTACCTGGAAAAGCTACTCCACACAGACTGGGCTATGTAACCGATGATGGCGGAGGGCTGTGTTGAACACCAGTAGGGCATTTTTGGTGCTATCAGACATGGAGTAGTGACTGGTACTTTCACAATGTCCAACTCCCATGGCCAAATGAAAAGGCTGGTGTTTATACAAGTTGATTGTGACACGAGACACCTGCTCACAGCTATAAAACATGGATTAGCTACGTTGCATCTGGAGCCCATCCAGGAAGGAGTACATACTATAGGGTTCCATTTGGCATGCAAAAGCCAAGTCAGGAAGACACAATGAAGCAAATCCGTGGGACAAGAGAAAGAGTTAAAAGGAAGATCTGGGAGTTATGATCACTTGAGGTGGGAAGCAAGAGAGATTCAAGCAGCTACAGATACAGCTCTGTCACTGAGTTATGTGTCATAGCTTTCCCGTCACTCCTTGAAGTGTCTTTTCCATTGTTCCATGCACATGAATCTGGTCCCAATATGCTCTCAGCTGGCAGGCTTTAGCCATGGATACAAATGCTAAAGCAGCAGATAAAAACTCATTGTACTCCCATTGGCGTAAGGACTCCAGGATCCTATGCACAGTGAGTAGTAATATATTCAGTCCAAAAACTCTCCTTCATGTAACAGTCAGGGTGCACGAAACAGAACTGAAGGCCCCATAGCAATGTTCCTGCAGCTCTGCTACTTATCCTGTGTGCATTGTGGTGTATAGTTAACAACACACTCACGGGTTTAGTAAGTGCCCCACTGACAAAACCACAGTATGAAAACCCTCCTGCTCCGCAAGGTGGCTGGGTCACCACTGCACTGGGAACCTTCACTTCAGCAATAAGGTTAAACCCTTCAGTCCAGTCGTGGTTCCTGGGACGTCTACTTGGACTCCCTGACATGGGGCCTAACTCTAAGGATCATGACAGCAAGTGGAGTCTGGGTATTAGCAAACAGGGACTTCATAAGGACAGCAGGGATTGGGCCCATTGGCTTTGTAATGGCACTTAGTCTTCCTCAGGCCAAGCTGCAGAGCTCAGCTGTGCATCTTGGCATGCCAGGCGCTCCCTTAGTCCCTGCTCTCCCATTGCGCTTTGCTGCGCTGGGATTAGTGCTGCTGCAGATCAGCACGGCTGGCTTACTTTCAAATGAGCCTGAGGGGTCATTCTTGAACCTTGCAGGTCACCCTCTTGTGGCCCCCATGAGCTGAGCAGGCCACCCCTCCAGCACCAGCTGATAGGGGGCGAGATGCCAGGCCTGGGTCCTGGACTGGCAGAGCAGACCGTTTGCAGTATTTGGTGATTGCTCAGGCACAAATCCACAACAGTATTTAGGCTCCTAACTTCCACTGATTTCCATGGGAGATAGGAATCGAAATACCTTTGTAGATTTGGGTCCCCAGGGCTTAAGGTGCTGGCAAGACCTCTGCTTTACTGGGAGGCTGGTTCCAGCTGGCTGTACATAACCACCAGAGCTCCACAGTGCCCTGCCCGGGCATTCTGTGACGTGATTGGCCTCTGCCTCTCCAGCAGGCTGGCCTCCCGTTGCTGCACCAAACTGAGCTCTTCCGTGTGAAAGCTCCACGTGCTACTGAGCAGCCCCAGGAGCAGCTCAGAGGGGATGGCAAATATGACTCTATCCCCGTTTGTCTCGCTTCCCTAGGGCAGCGCGGCTCCAGGAATGACAGCGAGCATGAATCACACTGAGAGCAGAGTGACAGCAACTGCCCTGCATCGACCTTTGCACCTGGGTCCCGAGCTTCAAAGAACATGCTTCTTCCAGGGACAGCTGTGCTGGAGCTTCCTCTTCGCAGTGGAGCTAGATCTGTGTGTCAGTGTGATACCCGCTGTGTCTCCCAGCATGGGACTGACTTCTGAGGTTGCAGGGAGAGGGACGTGTCATCAATGGGCCTTTTCCACCCAAGTATCCAGCAATCCCAAGAAATAAGAATTCAGTCTTTCCTCTCCATGCTATGTTGTCCCAGTTCTCCTGGAAAGCCTTAGTCTGCTGCTAGACACTGGTGCTAATGCAGCACTGCCTGAGCCATGAGTCTCACACGGAAGAGCTGTATTAGGCTCTGCATAGCATTGTTCAGTTACTCCACTTGTACCTCGCATGTGTCCCAAATGATGCAAACGGGAAAATGGAGCTAAGCTGAAAGTGTATTTGGGTGATCGCTATATATTTGCTTTTATTGCAAGTTTTATGCTCGCTGCTCCATTCAGTCTGCACTACCCCAGCCTAAAACAACATGCTGTCATGTCCTTGCAGCACACACAAAGACAAGCAGTTGGGACCAGCCCTTGGAAAAGTCAGGATTGCAGCAGGATGCTCTTAGTTTGGAGCGATTCCTGCCGAACGCGTGGGCGGGCCTGGTAATTACATTACGCTGGGATCTGCTATTCCAAAGGCAGATTGTTGAAATGTGGCAGTTATTAGAATTGTCTTTTGGGCGGTGTAGGGAGGAATGAAACTGAAAACAAGCTAAGAAAAAGAGAGAGTAGCGCAGGCTGGTCAGAGTACAGCTCGCAGGGAGGGGAACAACTCAGCTCTCTCCTGCAGGAAATCAGGGCTTCACAAAATGCTCTGTGGTGCTCTTTGGAGACCAGGAATGATCTGACCATTGCGGGAAAGCCTGTTTCTAAAACCAGTTCCACTGAAGCCTGCAAAGCTGTGTAGTTCAGTCCTCTCCCTGCCCATCATTCCCCAGCAGCTGTTTTTTTCTGGGGCACTCTTTGCTCTTAGCTGAACTCAAATAAGGCCCCTTGAATGGGCAGATAAGACAATGAGCGGACAGGAAATTAATGTGGCACAAGTCTGAGCTCACTAACCGAGACTTTACAAGGGCAATACATGAAGGGTGAATTAATCTACCATGCACTGGCTCCCGGGGCAAATTTAGTGCCAATTTTCTGCACTGCTGAAGAGGCAAAGAATTAAAATGATAAATAACAGGAAGTTTCAGATGAATAGAAAGAGCAAGATTGGGGATGAAGTTCCAGACACTGAAGTCCAGCCAGTAATTAAGAAAACACGTGCGCATGCACAGGGAGAGTTTGCTGTAGCACATGCCACTTCCCTCTCCTGGCTTGAGCTAGCTTAGCAGCTAAATGCCTGTGATGTCAAAGGGGCCAGCAGCGTCAGCAGGTGGGTGAGGTTAGGCAGTGTTGGTCATCTACACAGACACTCTACACATAGGGCTGCTAACCTACGCGCTGGTTCGTCCAAACCAGGTTCATTTTTAATAGTGCAGTTTCTGGTTGGAACAATCCACCGTCCTGAGTTCAGCTCTGCTCTTCCTCCACCCTCTCTCGTCCCCCCACCCCACCCTGGCGATGCACACGCTCAGTGGACCAGACCCTCCGCTGGTGTGAAGTGGTGTTCCTCTTTCGACTTGCAGTAAGAGCTTTTGTCTGGGTGGAGGGGGACAGACTTTGACTGTGATTCAAGAGAATATTTCAGCTTATCTGTACCTTTAAGCAGATGGGTGGTTCCAGGGAATGCAGTGGGAGTGCTCATCTGTTTTGTCACAAACAGACCAAAGGACAGTCTCCAACCAGACCCCTCGTCCTGAACTAAGGCCGGGCACCCTCCATCATTTCTCATATGGTATGCGGGGCAGAACCACACTCCTTTAACTTAGCGTGGTGCCACTCAGGTTTGGCCCAGATGCTCCTCCTCTGTGACAGAGGGGCTGCTGAGCCACGTTTCCATGAACAGCATTGCAGTCCGGCATGCAAGGTGCAATGCCGCTCAGTTTGGAGACCCTCCCCTATGGGGGGCCCTGGGCAAACTTCCTCTTTTGTCCCCCCACCCCTCCCCAGGCAGCCCTGTCCCTGTCAATGGTACGCACCATGCAGAACATGTCAACTGCAGCTGCAGGCACCACTGACTAAGGTGCTTTTTAATAACTTTTCTTACGTGGCAGGTGTTGTGTTGATGGGCAGTTGTGTAAAACTCTAAGACGGACAAAGCCGTTACCAGGGTGCAGCCAGCAGGGCATCAATGCATGAGGGAATCTTCCAAAGGAGGCAGCAGAGGAGGAAGGTTTTATGCCAAGCTGCTGTTCAAGCCAGGGTGCCGGAGTGTCAGCTGGGGTGACTGAGCGCTGCTCCACTGCCAGGAGAGCCCCCTCTTCCAGGTGAAAAGCCGGTCTGCAGCGCTGTTATCAGAGTGGCACAACCCTGTGTTGGAATAAGAGAGAGGATATAGGATGGCCCGGTGGGTTGTGGTGTGGTGAATAAGCTTTGCCATGCAGACTCCTCTCCCACCCACTGTCCTCCCCCTGGCTCCCCAGCAGGCAGCGGTGAGAAGAGCAGCTTTGTAACCCCAGTTCAAGTGCTGCCTCCCTGCCCCAGCTACCTACACTAGGGAAGGGAGACCTCTGGCAGGAGCAGCTCCCAGGGGAGCTCAGTTCATCTCCTGTTTGTGGAACCTGATTTAAAAGAAGTGTGCCCCCCTCTATCCCATTCTAAGCAGCTCCTCTCCTCTCACTCCTCAACCCCCCGCCCCCACGGGTCGTTCTTCTTCACCACAGCAACTTTCCTCGCCAAGCACAGACTCCTCTTATAGACTCATAGGTCAGAAGGGACCAATATGATCATTTAGTCTGACC
>ML675745.1:10785192-10894101 GCA_007922155.1 Mesoclemmys tuberculata
TCCCCTAATGGTTAGAAACCTTCGTCTAATTTCTAGTCTAAATTTCTCTCCTTCATTTCTTTTCCTTGTGCTCCCTCTGCAGGGAGAACCTGCAGGGTTTGGAGCCTGCACTGACCAGTGGGAACCGCAGCCCATTAATCACATTCTGCAGGGGGATGACGTCCTAAAGGTAGGAAATTGCCTTTCATTCCTCCCCCCTGTCCTCCCTGCAGCCTGATCCTTGGGTGCTGTGCCCCGCCACACCCCGCTGAGTGCGTTCAGAGTACTGATTTTTGAGGCTTAGGTGGCAAAGCACTTTCTGTTTTCACATGCTCACAGGTCTCTGAAATAGTCACTCTGGGGGCTGAAACTTTGGTCGACTCGTCTTAGCCCCACGTCCTCCCATCTTGTTTGGCGCTTTTGTCCACTTGCTGCATCCTGTCTTCAGTGTTGCCTACAGATGATAATGGGTTATTTATTAGTTATATTACAATAGGGCTCCTAGGTGCTAGTCTGGGACTGGACCCTGTTATGCTGGGTGCTGGACAAGCATAGAACAAAAAGGTAGCAGCTTACAATCTCAGTATAAGACATGAGACGACAGCTGGACACAGACCAAGGGGGTGGGCAGGAAACAACGACATCATGATTGGCAGTGGTCTCAGCACAGCAGAGCTGACACCTATCGAGTTGTGTGTAGGCATCACAGCAGAGGAGAGTGTGGCGGTGAGATTGAAGGTGGATGCTGAGGGGATATTTACAGGCATTCGGGGCAGCGTGGGAGAAAGCCCAGAAAGGCTTGTTGGGAAGTTTAACAAGGGGTGATAGAGGCTGGCACTGTGGGCCCGTCGGCGCCGAGAGCTGACATCTCAACAGCGAATGAGAGCTGATAGGTTGGGCGGGGCCTGACTGAGTGTCACCATATTTAGTGTCTTCCTTCAAGCACCCCCTTGCCTCCCCCGCTAGAGTCTGTGAATACATGAAACGCCCCACTTTCATTACAAAATGCAGGATGTTTCTAGCCCTTGTGAGTGTGGAGACAAGCGCAAGAAGGTGGCCCCAGCAGACCCTATCAGCTCAATAGAGGTAAATAAAAGGAGCCCAACTTTTTTTTTTTAAGTCATGATTTTTAAGCCAGTCTCGTGGCTTTGGCCACCCTGACCTGTGAGTTTTTTCACATGTGGGGCTGGCAGTATTGTGTCTGGGGCCTGTTTTCTTTGCTACATTCTGTTGCACAAGGGAGCCTTGGGCGTTTGAAGGTTCCCAGGTTTTACCGCAAGACAACTGACAATAGCCAACAGCGCAAAGGGCACGATGGGTGCAGAAGGCAAACCATCCCACAGCACAGCCTCAGAAAGAGCCAACGGCCCAGGAGAAAGCAGACCCTGGCGTCTTTCTTAATTGATACCAATGTGACTCCAGTGCTGGCTTGTGGATTTTATTTAACTTGTAGAGTTCTGGTAGTGCTGGCTAGGATGTGCCAGTCCCACCAGCGGGTGATCCTTGCGCAGGGAGGGCAGGATTTTGTTCCAAACTTAGGGTGACTTGGTGCTGCACAGCCAGGCAACCTCATGCCGAGAACAGGCCGATATTATGTCAGAAATTGCTTTTTAATGCTGCCATCTTCTGGAAAAATAACAGAAGAACAAGTGGAGCAAGTCACCCCACCCACTGGGCAAGCCTTCGCTAGAAAATAAGGCTCTCACTTCTGGTCGTGAACATGTAACAGGTAAAATCTTGGTGCAGTCAAAGCAGGTTGTGGTTTTCACACGTGTTTGCAGCTCCAGATAAGCCCTAGGATCCCCCGCAAACTTCACCTCGACCTGCGAACACTTAGGAGAACCACAATCTGCCTTGGTAGATTTCCATTTCTGTATCCAGACTAGCACGGCTACCCCTCTGGAACTTTTCACAAACTGCTTTGGGTTCCCTAGGATTTGTCTTCATGTCAGTTAGCTAATACAAGATGAAACATGTTTTTTCCCCAGTGGAGACGTGCTCCGAAAGGCCGGGCCCTGAGCAGGGCTTGGGGGAACACTGATGCCTCCCCTTCAGAAACGCAAACATCCAGAGTACTCTTTTCTCAGTGTGGACTACTGGGTCTTTTACCGTGTGTCTGGGCAGGGTCCAGCTAGGGGGCCCTGGCCTGGCCAGTAGCAATACTCACAGCACTTCCCTTAGCTCCTGCCACTTGTCTCCCAGCGAGGAGAGGCAGAAGTGGTGTAGCCAGCAGGCCCCTCTCACCTGTGCTGTGCTGTGCCATGCTGCAGCTTGGTGACGCTGATGCCTGTGATGCTTCCGAGCAAGTTGCGGCCTTGTGTTGTGGGCCCCTGGGAGCAGGGACTCTCCTGATGTGTTTGGAAAGAGCCTGGCCTGTGGTGTAGTAATAATAGTGACTCATATCTCCTCCTGCAGTGTAGGAGGTGTTCTCCTGGCGGGGAGTCCTTCCCTGAGCCTCCCCACTCATGCCCCCAGGTACAGGAGCAGTAACATTGTCATCCTGACTCCCTGGCGGAGATTACCTGCGTCGGTCCACCCCAGGCCCCTTTCGAACCAGGCCACAGGTTATCTGTCCGGGGCCAAGTTCAGACCTGCTAGGAGCCAGTGCCACTCCAGCCACTCCGCCACTGACCCCAGGCCTGAGCTTGGCCCCAGATCTCCCTAGTAACCTGTCCTGACGCTGGGCTGCAGCCTGGCTGGAGTCAAGGGGCCAGCACCACTGACTGGGAACCAAGCCAATGGAGGTGTGGAGCCCCTGGCCTGAGTGAGGCGGTGTGGGTGGGCCAGCAGAGGGGAGTCGGGAGCAGGCAAACAATGCCAGCTCTCCAGTTATTCCCTTCCCTGTGTGATATCTCTTTGCCATAGAGCCCCTTGCTCTCCCGGTGCAGGGAACCTGGCAGCAGGCCAGACGCCACTGCCCCCCCTTGGCATGGCATCCGCAGCCACCGCAAACAGCCCGCCCTGGGGATTCAGCACCACAGGAGCCTCCCCACCTAGAGACCCTGCCCCCTTTGCTGGCCATCAGAGAGACCAAAGGCCAAGCAGACTCCACTCCCCCCAGCTCCCACCGGCAGGGCAATTTGGGCCAGGTCTGCCGCGCAGCCACCCATGCTGGACCGAGGCCCCCCCCGCCTCCCAGGTTGTCAGTCAGATGCACCTTCTGCCACAGGACGGACTTCTTCTCTCCTGGCCTTCTGCGAGTTCACCTTGCAGACAGCCCCGCTGTTTCCCCTCACAAGCCAGAGGCTGGAGAACATGTCGTGTCCTTTGTGCAAGAGGAAAATTCTCTCCTGGGGAGAAGCCCGGCCCGCCACGTTCCCCAAGAGCACTTTGCATGGCATGGTGCCAAGGAGCCCTGTGCTAAAAAAATAAAGGGGAGCTGGAGCGGGGAGGAGAGAGAGAAAGTAAGAGTCAGACACTGGACTTTAAACAGTGCGACTCGATTGCAGTGGAGCTCAGGAGCTGCTGATCTGTAAGACTCACTCAGAGCAGTCTGCCTCTGTGCTCCCTAGGGCACGGCCGATTTCCTCTCCGTGCCTGCAAAGTGTCGGCCAAATATTACAAAACATCCTTTTCCTTTCACGCAGCTCCTAGCCTTCGGAAAGATACCCACCCGCTGTCCGTCCCGCTCTGTCGCTGTCCGTCCCCTTCCTTCCTCACAGCCCCTGCCCTGTGCAGGGCTTGCTGCCGGCTGGCTAAGGAGCCAGGGCCAGGTAGCCCTGTGAGAGCCAAGGCCCCAGAGAAACCCAGGAGGCGCCTCCAGCTGGAAAGGTAGGCAGGAAAGGGAGCAGAGGGCTGGGGAGAGGGGCTGACGGCAATTCAAGCTTTAGCCAGGCTTAGTTTCCCTGCTCCTTGACTCCGCGGAGGAGAGCTGAGGTGTACTTTCGCTCCCAGGGAAAGCAGTGGCACAGGTCCCTTTGACTCCAACGTGCGCAGGATGGGGCCTGGCCTGGCTGGGAGAGGACGTGATTGTGGCCCTGTCCCAGGCCTGAGTGGTGGCTGCTGTGAGGGAGAATTGCTTATTTATCCATGAGCTGGGGTTGCTCACAGCAGGGGATTCTCCTGCCGGGGTGGGGTTGGAAATGGGTATTTTCCTCCTCTGAATGGGCTCCTAGAACAGCCTAGCTCCTGTCTGTCTCCTGTGTGGGGAGACAGACATTCCCCCTGCAGTTGCCCAAAGCACCACAAATCCAGCGGACCCCTGTCGCCTTGGTGCCTCCTTTGACATGCCTTGGGAAGTTGGGTGCATGGGTTGCAGGTAGGGTGATGGGGACAGAGCAGCTGGAAGGGTGCCATAGCAAGGTGCTTTGGGGAGGAGAAGCTGCACAGTGCTGTTGAGGGGCAGTTGCAGACAGGGCTGTGAGTGAGGGACACTCTCAAGTGTCTGAGAACGAAAGTTTCCCTTCTCAGCCAGGCAGGGAGTGGGGCATCTAGTAACACACCTCCTTCCCCACTAGCCAAAACTCTCTGATTCCAACCCCTCCCCTTCTTACAGAGGGAGAGCAGAGCTGAGCTGGGTTTTCTCCAGCCCCCTCCACGCTTCTGACCCCCGGAGAGCTCTGTGTGACGGTGAGCTGTGTGCTGACAGGGCACTGACCGTTCAGACCACTACATCAGGCATCGCACACTCAGCACACACTCACACACAGCCCTGCGCTTAGATCCCGATGGAGGGGGTCCAAGTACCCTCAGAACATTAACAGCCGCCTGGCCCTGCCAGCACTGGGGACAGGCAGGGAAGCCTTCTCCCCAGCCTGGCAGACAGGACATCTCTCCCAAAGGTCAGCGTCTCTAACAGAGCGAGCACTGGGCCCAATGGCTCTCAGCCACATGTGGCAGCCAATGAGCTACCCCCGGCTTTCTGGCTCAGGAGGGAGATTGGCCATGAGCCCCACAGAGGCCCTGGATCCTCAGCCGCCCTCGCTGCATGAGGTCCATGCAGTTATCGGGAGGCTCCCTCCAAGTTCATCCGCCTGACATTTCTGGCATTGCTCAGGGGAGAGCAGCAGGTCTGGGTGCCAGGGAGAAAATGGGTATTCACACCACGCAGATGCTTTGATGGCCAAGAAACAGGGCAATGTGAAAGGGCCTCTCTGCCCATGTAATTCGGGGGCACAATAACCTCTCCCTAGACATAAACATCCCCCTTAAAAAGTTAGTGATGTGTTTAGCTTCTCCCTAGTAACCTCCACCCCTGATGGTGGTAGGAACAAGGGCTCTGGCTCAGCACCCTTCTCCCAGAGGCTGCTCCAGGCAGCGCAGGAATGCTGCATGTTCCTGCATAGGCAAGGTGTAGGGTATGGGACAGCTGGGAGGGTAGAGTGGGGCAGAACCTCAGAGCAGCAGTAAAACACCTCTGATGTGAACAGCAGAGAATTATTCAAAGTAGAATCAGGAGGCTCCAAGGAGGTATTTAAACCAGAATCCATGTGACTGACAGGTCCGTACTTAGTCATACTCCCTAGAAACAAACAGAAAACCTGAGCCCCAGGGCAGCAGGCGAGGCCTTGGTGTCCTTTTTTTCCATGCACATGGAATTTGGCATGGAATTAGTTCCTGGCTAATTATTACCATCTGTTTCTTTGCTGGCAGCAACCCCTATACAGGCCGGCTCACGCATGTCGTTCCTGAGGGTGCCGAAGGACTGTGGGGCTCCGGCCGATGGCAGGAAGCTGTTCTGAACATCACGGGAAGGAGCAGGGCCTCTGTAGCGGATTTCTCCACAGCCCTTCGAGTGAGTGGATTCCCAGTGCACTTTGTGCTTGGGCACCACGTCTGGCTGCTTGGTAAGCAACGTTGGATAGTGTCTCACTTTCTCTCCAGGACATGCTTGTTGCGTTTCTACCTCTTTGCTTGCCTCTGGGAAGCTGGTTTACTGGCATGTACTACACAGCATCAGGAGCCCGTCTTAAACCCTTTCAGGTGGGCCTGAATAGCAAAGGGCTTGTTTGGTGTGCATGGACATTAAAGATCCTGTGTTACCTCCCACAGTCTGGAAATGAACCCAGATGATCTGACTCGCAGACCTGGGCTCATTTCCAAACCATGGGAGGAGTGTTATCCAGTGGTTAGAGAGCTGGGCTCTGTTTGACAAGTTATTTTTGCCTCGCTGTGTCTTCACCTTCCCTGTCTGAAAAATGGGGATGATAGCACTGACCTACTTCACTTGGAGCTGTGTATCCAGTGCTTTGAGATCTAGAGACAGGTGAGGTGATATGAGAGCATGAATTGTATAGATTCTCAGTGTCGAGAAACCTGTTTTCTCGCATAAACAGCTAAATAATTGTCATCCAGGCAAATCTGTATGTTTCTGAGTGTGCAAACTCCTCCTGATGACGCCTGCCACTAGCTCAGTGACAGTTGCCCTTGCTTATCGGTAGCATGGCGGGACCCCTTTGCCTGTGGAGCATGGTGTCTGCAGATGTGACTGAAATAGCCACCAGCCCCATAATTAGAACACAGAAAGAGCTCTGCCCCCAGGCAGGCTGAGACAGTGCCACCCAAGGATTTTACCTGCCGCGTGTCCCCTTCGCTTGTGCAGAGCCCGGTGCAAAACATCCGGGCCTTTTCCAATGCTGCTGATGGCCATCTGCCAATGCACACATGCTGTCTGAGTGCTGGCTCCACTTTACAGTGACTGCATCGCAGCCCATCTGGCTAAGGAGTGAGCTGTATGCGTGATGGTGGGATTCACCCTTTAAGGTCAGATGGCTGTTTTTACAGGACAGAATTCTGAGAAAGTATTGCATTCTTGCCACTTGGACTTGGCATGAATTCAATATTTCTCTCGTGATGCTTGATGAAGGCACAGCTCTGAGACAATCACTGGAGCCTGGGTAGCACACCCCAGCCCGGCAGTGAGGTCAGCAGCCCGAAGAGCCATATTCAGTCTTCTTGGAGAGGCAAGGCTGAGTTGAAATGAATCCAGTTATTGCAGCCTGGTGGCTCTGCAGGCACGTTGGGCTTTACCTAGGCAGAGAACAGCAGCATTTTAAACTTATTTTAAATGAAAATAGCTGCTGGGAGTTATTTTAAAACCAGAGGCACCAAAATTAAAAAGCTTTTTTGGCCTGTGGGAGCCCTGCCAGCCTTGGGGCACTGCCCTTGTAATTTTCCTTTCCACCACATCAGTGCAAGGATCTGTCATGTCTGTGAGTAAAGGCCAGCTCCACATGAATGTCAAACTATTTCAAGCTGTTTCGGTATTAGTCAGACCAGTGGGTGAGGTAGAGACAGTACTTACCCCACAACAACAAAGTGAAAGAGACAGAAAATAAGTCAAGGCACAGCAAACCCCTAGCCTGGTGTTCATGATTCCTGGCAAAGCTTGGCTCCAGGGTTATTGGATTCCACGAAACACATTCCATCAAACACATTAGGGCTTAAAAACAGGTTAGCTGTTTGAGTAATTTGATGCTCCCATAAATGTGACATCTGGACACACGACGTGTGGAGGCTGGAATTTTCAGAAAGGTTGAGGACCCACGTCGGGGCCAGACTTTGTATAGAGCTACAGCATGTCAGGAGCAAGTTGGTTGCTGAGCCCTCTGGAATATCTGGCTCCAGTAGTGGAGGAGGAGCACTTGGAAATCTGGTCCTAAAGGTAAGGCATTAAATTGCCCATAGTGAGCAGCACAAATCTCTTGGGCTAAGGACCATAGCTAAGGACCCTCCTGAAAACATTTGGCTTGCACTCCCCACCAGCTCATGTCTGGGGAGGTATTGGGGGAGAGCATCTTCTCCCATCTCAGCACAGGGGAATTGTTGGGTCTTTTACTCTAATGTCTATGCAGAAACTGCAGGATCACAGCTGGGTCCTGAGTAACTGTGCTAAGTAAATATGAGCATGCAGTTCAGCTATCTACAGACTGCCTCTCTAGCTGTCTAACACGCAGATACAAGTACACCAGTAGTGGGCTAACAAACGATTTAAGGTGCTGCTCCTGTATACTACAGAAACTGAAGAGATTTATTTTACAAAACTGGTCTTTTAAAGAGCCAAGCAGAATACAGAAGTGGAGGCTTAAAAGTGACAGCTAAAAACAGTGACATCAAAAATCATTTCCTCTTCACTTATCCGCCACGACCTGAGCTCAGGGCTCTGTGCTCCCCTACTGTGGCTGGGAACATCAAGAACTCTGAGCACACTAGCAGGAACGCAGCTCTCTGGTCTGCTCTGCTGCCACACTACTCTGTGGCATGGAAATCCCAGTAACCAGAAGGCAGGAATTAGTTGGTAAAAATCACTTCTGCTCATCCTCAGCCTTGTCTACGTTACAGCATTGCAATGCTACCATCGCCTGTCCGTAAAGCACCCCACGTCTCCACACACAGCTGTGTCCAGCAGCGAATGCACTGGCTTTGCACTGCGTCAGCAGAAATGCACTTATTCTGAGCTAAGCCAAGTACCATGCTACTGAGTGTCATCTTGATGCCTGTGCTTGCAGCAAGTGGTGGCACAGCAGCTGCACCAGTGCAGCTAGTCCTTTGAGCACGGTTCCACAATGTCCCCTCAGCAGTCCTGTCACTGTGCTGTAGACCAGGCTCCTAAGGGAGCTCAGCTCTCCCCAGGCTATTCTCTGAGCCCTGTAACCTGTTTGGGGACAAATGGCTGTTTGGGTTATTACACCACCCCACCCATCAAATCCTTGAGTGAGAGGAACAATAAGCGCTTCCGACGGCTAGAGATGGCTCTTTGAGAGTTACCACTGCTGAGTAGCTCAGACAATACCCCTGCATGTCAAGAAGGTGTTGGGAAGGGGCTTGGACTGCTCAGCCATTGACAGGACATTGCAAGTGTCAGCTGGCCTTAGCCACAGCCTAGGGATTATTCACAGAGTGCATGCACCAGGCTTGGAGACCTACTGCAGCGCCCACATGACTTTCATCTGACTTGGCTTTCCTCTGGCGATACTCAGGGCGGTAGCAGCCTCCAGACCGTCAGACTTTTCCCTGGGAAAGAGGAGAACCATAGGAGGTAATTTTCACTTGTATAAAATGTTTTCTTTAGACTCTGGGGAATTTGGGATGGTTTTAATTCTCCTGTGACTAGAACCATTCTAAGTGCTGTAGCATGTGTCCCTTTGCATGCAGAGAGGAGAAATTCCGGGTCTTTATTTATGTGGCAGCATCTGACGTCTTTCAGTGTTGTGTGTATACATGGGTACATGCAGGGCTCATCCAACCAAGTAACAAGTATTTTGCCCAGCAATAGAGCTGTTGGGAAATGATCCTTTGTTCTTGTGAACAAAATATGGAAGAAAACAAAAAAGGTTTCCTTTCTGGTGACATTTTTCTTTGAAAATGTTTGCATTTTTGTCCCCCACCCTACCACCACCACCACCACCTCCACCTCCCCCGCAAAGAAAAAATAAAACCCAAAACTGACAAGTTTTCAGTTTTTGAGTTTTCAGGTTTTTTGACAAAAATGCCCAGCATTTCCCAGTTTTCCTGTTGGCAAAAAGGCCAATTTTTGTTCCCTTTTCTCCCAAATAAGAAATGTTCAAATGAAAAACTTCAACCCCGTGATGTTGTCTTCTGTGTATTTTAAATTCTGTGTACAGTTAACACATATCATAGAAATGTCGGGCTAGAAGGGCCCTCATGAGGTCATCAAGCCTAGCCCCCTGCGCTGAAACAGGACCAAGTAAACCATCCCTGACAGGGGTTTGTCCAAGCTGTTCTTAAAATCCTCCAATGCTGGGAATTCTTCAACCTCCCTGGGAAGCCTATTCCAGAGTTGAACTACCCTTAGAGTTAGAAAATTTTTCCTAATATCTACCCTAAATCTCCTTTGCTGTGGATAAAGCCCATTACTTCTTGTCCTACTTTCAGTGGACTGTCCTCTGTATAACAGCCCTTAACATATTGAAGACTGTTATCTGGTTCCCCCCCGCTCAGTCTTCCTTTCTCAAGACTAAACATGCCCAGTTTTTTAACCTTTCCTCATAGGTCATGTTTTCTAAATCTTTTATCATTGTTTTTTCTCTCCTCTGGAATCTCTCTAATTTATCTACAGCTTCCCTAAAGCATGGCACCCAGAATTGGACACAGAACTCCAGCTGGTGCCTCACCAATGGCGAATACAGTGGGACAATTACCTCCCATGTCTTACATGCAACATTCCTGTTAAAGCAGCCCAGAATGATATTAACCTCTTTCACAAATGCATCACATTGTTGACTCATATTCAGTTTGTCATCCACTCTAATCCCCAGATCCCTTGCAGCAGTACTGCCACCTAGCCAGTTATTCATTCCCCATTCTGTAGTTGTGCATGTGATGCTCCTTTCCAAGTGAAGTACTTTGCACCTGTCTTTATTGAATTTCATCTAGTTGAATTCAGACCAATTCTCTAATTTGTTCTCCAAAGTGCTTGCAATCCCGCCCAGTTTGGTATTGCTGCAGGTTTTATAAGCGTACTTTCTACTCTGTTATCCAAGTTACTGATAAAAATATTGAATGGTAACAGACCCAAGACAGTCCCCTGTAGAACCTCACAGTTTCCACTCCCAGTTTGACAGTGAACCATTGATACCTGCTGTTTGAGTAGGGTCTTTCAACTCATTGTGTGCCCACCTTAGAGTAATTTCCCCTAGACTTCATTTCCTTAGCGTACTTATGAGGACGTCAAATCCTTGATAAATCAAGCTATATCACAGCTACTGCTGCCCCCCATCCACTAGGCCAGTAAACCTATCAAAGTTAAGTTGATTTGGCATGATTTGTTCTTGACAAATACATGCTGGCTATTCCTTATCACCCCTATTATCTTCTCCGTGCTTAGAAACTGATTGTTTAATCATTTGTTCCAGGATCTTTCCAGCTGTCAGAGTTAGGCTGCCTGGGCTATAATTCCCCAGGTCCTCTTGTTCCCCTTTTTAAAGACAGGTATTATGTTTGCCCTTTCCCGTCCTTTGGAATTTCACTCATCCTCCATGAGTTCTCAAAGATCACTGCTAACAGTTCAGAGATTGTTTCAGCTAGTTCCTTAAGTACCCCAGGATGAATTTCATCAGGCTCTGCCACCTTGCATACATTTAACTTATCAAGGATTCCTTAACCTGTTCTTTCCCTGTTTTGGCTTCTGTGCCTTCCCCCTTGTTATTAATATTAATTGTGTTGAGTATCTGGTCACAATTAGCCTTTTTAGTGTAGACTAGAGCAAAATAGGCATTAAATGCTTCAGCTTTCTTGATGTCATTAGTTATTAGCGCTCTTCGCTCACCAAGTAGAGGACCTACAATTTCCTTCATCTTTCTTTTGCTCCTAATGCATTTTAAGCATCTCCTTTTATTGCCTTCAGATTCACAACTAGCTCCTCCCTGCTGGTCAGAATCAGGTCTAAAATGGCTGCCCTCCTGCTTTCTTTCTCCACTTTCTAATACCAAAAGTTGTCACCAGTACATGCCAAGAACCTACTGGACATTTTGTGCTTTGCTGTGTTACTTTTCTAATCAATGTCTGGGTAGTTTAAATCCCCTATTACTACCAGGTCTTGTGTTTGGGATATTTCTATTTGTTCTAGAAATCATGAAAAGTCCTACCTGGCTTTCACAGTGGGGACATGACTTTGCTTTCTGACTGTAATAAAATCATAACGCAATGTGACACTGACCCAGATTTCCTTTCAAATCCCTCTCCCATGAAATGATTTTCTCCATGAGGAGAGACTATTTTCAGGGAAACACAGCACAGATGGAAATATCTGCCTCATCAGGTGCTCCCTGATTGCGCCAGATAAGAGCTCACAGGCGTGTGATTGCTCTTGACTCAAACTCAAGAGATTATTTGTCAGCAGCTCTGAATCTGACTGGGCAATTGTTACATACAAAAATTCACCCACTGTGAACATGTCTTTTCCTAAAATGCAACACTAAGAACCGTGGTCTTGGGACATGTCCTGCTTCGTAGATGGGCTTTCCATGGCCTTTGCCATTCTGCCAGCGTACGCTTTAGTTCATTATATATAAAAAACTGGAAAATAGCCAATCCCAACATAAAAATGATGGGACATAATTAATGTCTCTGGATACTGGTACTTGGGTATCCGTCTTTCACTGTGGTATCATTAATAATAATATGGCAGAGAGTAGTATAGTTATATGCAGACAGTGTTGTATCTTCTGCACCACTCCAATACAATGTCAGCACATACATCTATGGTGAGAGCAGGGAAGTGTGGCTAGTTAGGAGCCTGGAGTCCTAACTGCTGGGATTATTGTTCCTGGACAGTCTGTGGTTCTGCTACTGTTTTGGGCAAGTCTGTGCCTCAACTTCTTCTGTGAAATGGGAATAACAGCTGCTTACAGAGGAATCAAGAGGCTTGTTTAATGAAGGTGACCAGATAGCACAGTGATGGACATGTGATTAGACATGATGGGCTAGATTCTCTGCTGCTGTAAATCAGCATAGCTCCATTGAGTTTGGTGGTGCTATGGTGATTTAAACCAGCAGAAGATTTGCCTTCATGACTGTGAAGGTCAAGGAGACCCTCAAAGAAAAGCTCTAGAGAAGTGCAAACGATTGATTTCAATGCAAAAGGTAGATATTACACCACAGCTTTGCAGGGTAATGTTTAGTTCAATCAAATAGCAGATAACTTTGTATTATTAAAGCCATAGATGGCTATTATTTTAACCTTAGAGGTGCATCCAGATTACAACTTGTCATTGTTAATAAATATGAAAATCACTAGCGCTAAGGAATGGCTGATTATAGCCCAGTAGCCACTACATACCAATTGCTGGAAACAAGCAGGACATTTTGAAGGCCCAGCCACAAATCAGCCAGAAAACATCAGCATCCCCTTCCTGCACCATGGTCTTTTCTTATAATGATGCATTTTCCAAAGTCATTTTAAATACATCTGTGGGTGTACATCATACTACAATAGCCACCCCTTCCTAGGGTAAGGCCATCACCATGGGCCCAGGGCCGTGTCCCTTATGCATGAAAACAACCACGGGCTTCTCAGGGAGTTTCCGGCATTGGAAGTACACAGCTGGGTCCTAAGCACTCACTGCAATTTGTTTCAGCAGTTTGTTAGCATAAGGATTTTTTATAAGTCAGGTTTATATGGATGAAAGTCTCCCAGGCCTGTCTGTGAGAGATGCTGTCCAGGTTTTGGATTAGTCACTTGTAGGAATGTTTTTAAAAACAAAGCTGGTTTTGTTCCAGTTGGAGCATTTTAACCATTTGCTGGTGTTTTCTGTTTGGCTGTGTGCTAGTTCTTTGGGTGCAGTTGGCTTCTTTATAAATTCTTTTTCTCCTACTCGGAAGCAAATATTCCAAACCCCTTGGAAACAGGGTTTTGCAACAGGACCGCTCTAGGGGTGCAGGCAGCCCTTTAATTCTAGACCCCCACTTTTAGAGGTGTATGAATAAACAGTCAACAGGGCCCAGGCCTGCTCTTCCTTTGCAATTTCCACCTGCCAAATGAATTGAAATTAGAGCCCAGGCAGCTCCTCCTGGACCACACCCAGAAACAGCCAGTGAAAGGTACAAGCACCCAGTTTTGCCTCTGTCTTTCAAGTGCTGGAGCAGCTGCATCTAGAAAAGCAAGAATGGGCCTCAGCGCTTTTGAAAAATCTGCCCTTTGGAAGTGACTGGAAATGACACCCCCACACTGGAGACGGCTAGCTGAATTTGTAGGGGAAGTTTGACACTGTGATGAGAGAGAGCAGAGCCAGAGAGCAAGCAAGGAAAAATCCTCTGTCACCAGTTTGTTGGGTTTTTGGGGGGGTGTTTGTTTTTGCTGGGGCAAGGAATGGAAATGTAAAACCTCAGCCTTGGCCTGGACCCAAAGGCCAGTAAGCCTGGGCTGCAGGGGAAGGAATTGTGTGTCTCAGTAACAGCTGGGGGGGCTGTGCCTGAAGGTACAGGGCCCCCTGCTCCTTTTAAACTGGGCAGCAGGTGCATCACAAACCAGTGTGAGCCTCTGGGCCTGGGCATGGAGCTCAGAGCTGCCCGGGAGCTGTGAGGTCTCTTGTGGGGAGCCCCCCAGATGCCTGGCTCCGAGTCTGCCCGGGGTCGGGCACAGTTCTGGGTGGGAAATGGGGTGATCTCAAGGAGGAGGAGAGAGACGAGGCAGGGGGGTTGCATGCACCAGTCCCAGCTCCCTGCCGCAGGGCACACGCTTCTCCACCAGCACCACGATCTGCCCCGTGCCGCAGGCCCCTCCGCCCGCCCGCCCACTGCCCCCCTCTAGCCCCTCTGCGGGGACCCCTCTGCTCTCCACACCCCCTCCCCGCTCTCCATCCGCCCCCCCCCCGCAGGGCACCCTCTCCCGGCCCGCGGGGAGGGCTGGCGGGGGATTGCGGCCGCCCAGCCCCGCGGGCGGGGGCGGAGAAGTTGGCCGGGGCTCAGCTCAGCGGCGGCCGGTCCCGGCTCCCGCGAGGCCGAGCGGACGATGCAGCTGCGCTGCGGCAATGCAGCTCGCCGGTCCCCGCCGCTGAGCCAGGAGCCCCCCAGCCGCGGGCAGCCACCATGGGGGGCGCCCAGAGCCAGAAGCAGAAGGAGCCCGCAGCTGGGGAGAGAGCCCCGCGCCGCGAGGAGACCAGGTCAGCGGGGGGCGCCTGTCGCGGGAGAGCTGGACCCCTCCCAGCGAGGGGCAGCTGGGCTGCTCTGCCTGGCCGAGGATCCGGGGCCTGGGGTGGGGCTCTCCGCTCTCCCGGCTGTGAATGTTTCCCGTGCGCGCCTCTGCACCGGCCCGCTGCTTGTGAGCGCTGCCCCTGGTGACTCAAAGTCTGGCTTGTAATAGCTACACCCTGCGCTTTCCCCCGGGAGCTGGGTAGTTTTCTAGTGGTCTGGGTTTTTTTGATGCTGTTTAGCATGACACCAGAAGCAGCTGTTTGTGGAATGATCTTTTTTTTGAGTCTTTTCATGTGGGAAAGAACTTACCGGCTGACGTGAAAAGCTCCGAAACATGTTTCAGGGAAAAATGGTTTGCAAGTATGTGTCTAAACTAGAGAAAGCGGTCGTGAGCCAGACACTCGTCTCTTCCCTGATACAGTGCCCGGGGCGTGGTGGTTGTTTCCTACCGCTTACTCCTGCTGCTCAGGATGAAACTGCAACTAGACTGTTAGGTGATTCTGTAGTGCTCCCATTGTGTCTGCAATTTAAAGTCAAAATCAACAGCTGCCATTTTGTTCCTATTTCCCAAGCCTAATGAAAACAGCAAGGAGTGAATTGATAATTAAAGTTAAAGGGTAGAAGGCGTCCCTGTGAGTATAAAGCAGGTTATAATGCGTGGAAATGGTTATTACTCCAATTGGTGATACTAGAGCATGCTAGGAACAGTTAGGAGAGAGAGGCCAAGGTTTATAAGTGTGTTTTCTCAAAGTGGGAAAGAAGTCTGGTCCATTTCTCAAACTTGAAACTCAAAATGCCTGCACTCCTTAGAAACAATTTGATCTGGCAAGTGAAACAGCCCTACATTTTTCTGGGACTCTTTTTGTTTGTTTCTCCAAAGGGAACAGAACAGAGATGTGTTAAACTCAGCACCTCTCAGTATAATCCTCAAAGTTTTCAACTAGATAAAATAGAAGTCCCACAGAGAGGTCCC
The DNA here is from genome assembly GCA_007922155.1 of Mesoclemmys tuberculata. Lineage (NCBI taxonomy): Eukaryota > Metazoa > Chordata > Testudines > Chelidae > Mesoclemmys > Mesoclemmys tuberculata. Next base: position 10,800,737 of record ML675745.1, read on the forward strand.
AGGCCATTGCTTGTGCTGATCATGCCCTTCAGTTAGGCTTTTAATAGAATAAAACTTTATCTAAGCATCTTGCTATATATCATTGCTGTCTGTAAATTGTGGCTAGAAAAGGTAGCATAGAAGTTGGACCAAGACTTGTGTTTTGTATGTTGTAAGACCACAGAACAGAGCACAGTATACAGAGAACACAGTTCAGCCAGCAGAGTTTGAAATCTGTAAATAGAGGCAAAACCATATTATAAATGATCTGCAAGAAAGACTAGACACTGCTAAGCTTAAAATCCAATTTTCAGATAAAGTGTAAAAGAATAAGCCGGTTGTCTGCTATCTCCCCACCTCAAGAATATCTGCATGTTATGAAGTATGTTATTGACTTTGCAAAAAGATTTCAAATGAGAATATACCCGTGGGCTAACTCCTGAGGCATGTGGTGTATACCTGGTGTTAAATCAAAGCTTTGGTCGTGCAGTTTGTTAACCAGTGCCCATTTTGTGCAATATGTGTACTGTAGTGTGCTAATGTCTCTGCAAGGTTTTGGAAAAGGGGAGACCCACCCGAAGCAGGTGTTCACCTCTTGTAAATATTTAACAAGCCAGCCCTTGTTTGCATCACAAACACTGCATTTGGACAGGGAGTTAGCAAAGTCCTAGCTTTTAAAGTCTTGGGTGTTGTTTCATAAACATTGCTTTCTTGGATGTTAATTAACGGTGATCCCAACCAGAAGAACCCACCATTGTTTGCTATAAATGCTAGAGCCAGTGTTTGAAAACAAATGAGTCAAACTGTGTGTGAGAAAATCCTGAGAGAAAAGCACATGCCACAGAAATGGAAGGGCAGCTGCTTGCTTTGTAGCCCTCACGTAGATGCAAAAGATGCTTAATAAACTGTCAGGGTGTAATAAAAGCCGACCAAACTGAGTAAAGCTTGACACAACCATCTATTATAAAACAAATAAATGAGTACAACAGCTAGTGTCCTAGACAGAATGTCTGGGGGCCTGGGAGCTGGAGGCTGGCAACCAGAAGAAAGAAATAACAATGGCCTGGCATGAGACGAAATTCATGAGACTTATAGGACGGAGAGGAGCTGGGTTGGCAAACTGAGCTGGCTGAAGTGTTGTACGAGGGAGAACACTGACCATTAAGGGAAGATGCATGATACTAATGTAGGAAGAAAAGATGTCGACCTATTTTACCTGACTATCTCTAGCTTGTCTTATGCTCTTCTCGGGGCTATCTAAGGATTGTGTGCTGGGTCTTTACCACCTTAACTTCCTCATCCTGGCATGAGTCACTCGTTGTTAATATATAATGATAATCAACACAAATGTATAGCGCACCCAAACTTTGCATGGTACTTTAGAAAGACTGAAAAAGCCCTGCTCCCTACCCTGAAGAGTTCATCCTTGAAATGGTAAATTCTGTCCCCTGTGAGATCATCTGCTGTGACTCAGAGACATGCGCTCTTATTCTACTTATCTGATATGCGGGAGACAGCCAGCAAAGCTACTTTTAGAGATCAAGCGAACGGGAGGACCAGAGAGAAGTGACTTCATCATCACAACCTTTGTCAGTCCCTCCTGCCTCTGATGTCCAGGAGAGACACTGTCGCCTTAGGCAAACTTGGTTTTTTGCCCCTTGTCTGTAAAATTCCAAATGTAGCCTCATTTTGTAGCCCTTGATCCATGTGAATTGATGATTTCCAACTGAGCCTTATATTAGCCTGACTTTGTTCCCCTCTGCTGTTAGTGATGAGGTTGATATACAGTTTGTAGATCCAGTTGTGCTAGGGACTTTACAGATACATGATAAGATACAGTCCCTGCCATGAAGAGCTTAATTCTTAGCAGACAGGGCATGGGAAGAGGTACAGAGAGATGCCCGGGTTCATACTCAGATCTGCGGAAGAGCCGGGATTTGCCCTCTTCTCCTAGCCCCTTCGCTAACATCAGCAGCACAGAGTGCGTTGTGTGCGTTAACTTTACCATCAGAAGGAGCCAGCACATATATTTGTTGTGTAGGTCCTACATAAACATTAGTGATTATTTTTAAAATTTCATAGTAACATTCTGGTGGGAGAAGATATTTAGAGTGTAGAGACTGTTTCTTGGTTGATGGTGTTTTGGGCTCATGACACTAGGCAGTGACAATCTTTTAATATTGTGCAAAAGAGCCTCTGCATGGACTCTAACAATGGAAAATGTCTCTTTTGAGAGCAGGGAATAGTAACGGAGGGTTAAAGCATTTCATTCGTACCTCCTCAAAGGCCACAATGAATCCTCTCTGGGTTCTCTTAGGCATCATACATAGAATCATAGAATATTAGAATTGGAAGGGACCTCAGGAGGTATCTAGTCCAATCCCCTGCTCAAAGCAGGACTAACCTCAGCTAAATCATCCCAGCCAGGACTTTGTCATGCCCTGGAGTTAAGATTCCTTCTGTCTCCTGGCAACCAGATAGTGGTGATAATGAATTGAGAAGGGAGGAAATTGCATTTTGCCTGCTTCGAATTCCTTATTCATTCCATTTCTCAGAGTCAAATGGGCCATGTTTAGAATGTACGTGTCATACACACTGAGAAACACAGACAGTTTCCCATAGCAGAGCAAACGTCTCCTTCAGGTTCTGTGTCCTCCCTTAGCAATGGCCTAACTGCCACAACTCAGAAAATGGCAAACTGCCATAATACATTGGAACAGTTGTGTAATGCTGTATGTCAAACGTGGGATTCCTTCCTGCCCTTTGGCAGCTTCTATCCCGGAGCATGCGATTTGATTACCCTTATCTTACACATCAAAAGTGCACAGGTTGTTATTGGTCATAACATTATCCCCAATCCCTTTTTAGTGCTTCCACTGCAGTACAATGCTGAATTCCCTTGGCAGAGAGCCCCACAGGATGTCTACATGCTGTGTAAAAGAGTATTTCCTTGTGCCTGGTCTAAATTTACCTGCCATTAATTTAAGCTAGTGACCTTCTGGTCTCATATACGGTGGCACAGCATAAAAAGTAGGCACACATCAGTTGTCACCAAATCTGAAACCTCAGTTGTCTCTCTCAAAATCTCCAGCCAAGACTTTGCTTCTTCTCTGAAGCTCTCTCTGCACTTCATATTTTCATGTAATTGTGAGACTTAGACAAATACTGAATTTGTTGTTCCGTACATGACCAGGCCAGCATAGCTGTGATGCGATAAGCATGGCTTCAATCCCTGTGGAGCGACTACGTTCCAGAACTTCGTTATTGGTAACTTTATCCCACCAGTTGATGAAGAGTATGGCACGCAGATGTTGTAAGTGGAACTTATCTAGGAGCTTCATGTGATCCCTGTAGCAGATCCAGGTTTCACACCCTACAACGAATTGGAAAGTTGGTTTGAAGCTTAACACAATGCTGCTGCCAGACTCTGCCTGTTAGTCTGCCGGCTGATGACTTGGCTTTGTTGATATGCCTTGTCAGTATTCAGCAATTACTGAACTAGGATAAAGCTAATAGTAAGGGAAGCAGATGATCAAAGGGACTAAAGATGGGAGACAGAACCTTCTACCTCTATTAATATGCCGGTTTGGCCCAGATCAGTTGTGACAAAGAGTCCTCATTACTGTCTGATGTCTCATGTTGGCAATCTCAAGGGCTGCATGGTCCATGGAGAATAATCTCTTTCTCTTGGCACATTCCCTCCATGCTGAGGCAGTTGACCCTATGCTGCCGTTTGTGATAGCTGAAATGCACCCAGGTGTTGTACCTAGAAAACAGCTGTGGCTTCTATTTGCCATTTTCTCTGCAGCCAGAAGTGGTCATCAAAGAAACAGACGTGGCGCTCAAGTGCAGAACATTCATTCCCTTTGAGATATCACAGCTGGAAAAAGTTTGAGAGAGCAGCGTCCCAATTACAGGCCATCTTCGATCCAAACGTCCCTGAACACAGCTGTCAGCACAGTGGGAACAGCACTCCTCTCCCACACTCATTCGCAGAATTCCTCACCACTTCATCAGAGCTGCTTTCCACTGCACATTTCCTAGCAGCGCAAAATGTTATGTAGCCATGGTTACAACACAACTCTGCTCTGAAGGAGGTGCTTCGTGATAGACCTAATTGCAGGCTGAAAGGACCAGGGTAGAGAGTTTGGGGTAAGGTGCTGAAAGGCAAGAATGGACAGTGCAGATATTCAGGCTTTTGTGCGTAGAACATAAGTGGTTTGAGCGATGGGATTTGCCTGCAGTTCAGGAGGCCAGTTTGGCCAAGGGCGGCAATGAATGAAAGTCGTTCCAACCTGGAAGCTGTTGGGGATGTACGTTGGTGTTTTTTTGCTCCTAGATAGCCTGGGCAGGTGCCCACACCCCAAACGCCTCTGCTGGCAAGCTCAGCAGAGCGGTCCTGCTGCTGGGATCCCCTCTAACTCCGCAGCGTGGTCCCTCAAGGACAGGCAGAGGCAGCATGGGGGGAAGCTGGTACTGCTCTTGCCAGGGTAAATGGAGGAATTCAGGGTTGCCACCCAACGCTTTCCACTTGAAATTAAGCTCACCGTGCTTTGAGCTTTTCAACTGGCAAAAGTTATCCAGATACCAGCACATGAAAACATGGCCAAAGCAGGAAATCACACACCAGTATTGAAGCCTTTCCCCTCAAACCCATTGGCTAGTGCTGGCTATACCGTAAAGGAATAACTTGTTTTTTTCATGTACTCTGTATTTCAGGCACACTTGTTATGATAATTATCATGGGGAGAGGGGGGGAGAAGGAAGGACCAAAGAGTTAAACTCTGTCAACCTCTTCATTTGAAAAAGCCATCTTCGGGTTATTGCCTCTAAAGTTCTCAACAGGGAAAAAGAAAAGTAGTTTAATAAATTAAGTATGTGAAATAAACAGGAAAAGCTAGAAATACTAGATGATAATCACACTTGTGACATAATTGGCATCACAGAAATTTGGTGGAATAATTCATATGACTGGAATATTGGTATAAAAAGATAAAGCTTGTTGATGAATGAGAGGCAGAGATAAAAGGGAAGAGATGTTGCTTTGTAACAGAGATGTATATTCACTTGCACTGAGGTCGTGATAGAAGTGGGATGCAGACATGCTAAAAGTCTCTGGGTAAAGGTAAAAGGGTGTGACAGGTGCCTGCCCCTCACTGGCCAGGAAAGGATTAAGAGAGCCCTTGGAGAGGTTGCAAGAGAAATAGCCAATAGGAGGGGCTGCGTGGCAACTAATCAGAGCCCAAGAGGCCAATATATAAGAGAGCAGCAGAGCAAGGACAGTGCCTTCCAGGAGCTTGAAGGGGAAGGACTGTCAGCACCCTGGACAGAGCAGGGATCAAGCAGAGCCAAAGGCCCTGAAGCAAGGGCGGAGAAGGTCCTGGGGCTGCAGGGAAGTGGCCCAGGGAAATCGATGGAGGAGTTGTGCAGGGGAGACAGCGAAAGGCCGCCAGGGGAGGCTGGCACACACATAAGGTCCCTCGGCTGGGTCCCAGAGTAGTGAGTGGGCCTGGGTCCCCTCCGCACCCCCGATTGCCATAGGACTGGCAGGACTGCAGGGGCCACAGCAAGAGGTGGTTAGAATTGGGATTGCAGAATCCCTCAGAAGAAGGAAGGTCTGGCAGAGACAGGACTGAGTGCAAGATGCTGCAGAGCGGGGGAGTCTGCCTGGCTGAGAGCTGATTCCCCGGATAAGCAGCAGGAGGTACCAAGGCAGTGAGATGGACTGTGTTATAAAGGGGTAAAAGACACAGGTGATGTCATGGTAGATGTCTGCTATCGACCACTTAACCAGAAAGAAAAGGTTGATGAAGCTTTTTTAAGCTGTCAAAATCATTGAAACCACAGGTCATAGTGGTGATGAGGGACTTCAACTATCCAGACATCTGTTGGGAAAATAATACAGCAGAGCACAGATTATCCAACAAGTTCATGGGATGCATTGGAGATAACTTTTTATTACAGACAGTGGAGAAAGTGACTAGGGGAAGAGGCTGTCCTAGATTTGATTCTGACAAACAGGGAGGTGAAGTGATCATGAAATGCCTTCTCAACCTGAAAGCAGAAGGAATTGTGGGTGTCATGATCATTAAATGATAAGAGTTCATCATTCAAAGGAGTGCTAGGAGGATAAACAGCGAAATAAAGACAGTGGACTTCAAGGAGGCAGACTTTGCCAAACTCACAGAACTGGTAGGTAAAATCCCAGGGGAAGCAGCTTTAAGGTGATAGGTGACAGTCAACATGGACTTGTCAAGAACAAATCGTGTCAAACCAACCTAATGTCCTTCTTTGTTGGGTAACAAGTGTTGTGGATAGGGGAGGCAGAAGATGTGGTAAATCTTGACTTTGGTAAGGCTTTTTAATATTGTCTCGCATGACCTTCTCATAAACAAACTAGAGAAATATGGCTTATGAGCCTGCTATCTCTGAAACGCAGCACAGCTCCTGCTAGCACCAGGGCAGGGCAGAGTGCTCATTGCTGAATCACCAAAACAATTTTCTTCTGCAGTTCCTAGGAGTTCTTTTGAGGTCTCCCATCCAAGCAGTGACCCAGCCCAACCTCATCTCCCATGTCAAAGTATCAGAACATGTGGTGATCACAGCAGGCTATGAATTGATTGCTCTCTCTGATTTCCTGGCTTTTTAACCTTCCCCCCCTTAAGTAATTTCTCTTTATTTTCCTGATTTTCTTTGTCTTATTCCTTGTCCCCTTCCTGCTTGCAGAATGTTTTGCATGAGATACATTTATGGTCTTTTCCCCCATCTTTATTCTTGTTTCCTAGTAGCCTTTCTTCTTAATATTTCCATCACTCACTCTTTCCTAGGTCCATGCTGCTTATCTAGATGAGGCAGTATGTCAGTGAAAGAAGTATATTAAGCATTTCCTTACATTTTCTGTGTCATCTGTACGTGAGTGGCAGATAGGAGTTATCCACCATTAATCTCTTTGGTGTCACAACAGAGGTCAGGAAATTTTATGACACCTTCTATTTTCTGTTTATCCAGTGTTTTCTATAGCACCTGTCACTAGAGTAGCTATTTTCTACTGTGAATAATTTTCTTCTAAGACCATTCCCAAAGATTTGCTTTTTTTTTTTTTGCAGTGAAGTAATAAAAGACCATGTTTATATACTTGCTTTTAATAACTGATTCTGCTATGATAAAGGTAACCATTTTAAAGTAGAAAAAAAATCCTGATAAATACAGTGAACATGACACAAAATACTGCCTTTTCCTGTTTGTTCTGTGAAACCCCTAGTGCACTTTTGGACACTGTAAAGTAAAAATATCATCACACAATTTTTTTAAGTGAATGTTTTGAATTTATTGTGATTGGGTGATTTATGTAATAACTAGTTATAGGCAAATACTTTGTCTAGTGTGTCTCAGATCCTATGTGTGCCATAACCTGCTGTGTCCTGAGTGATGCACCTTTGGCCATATGTTGCTTCTCTGTTCTTTCGGGTCTGTATCTGAACTGGCAAGCCATTATTGGAACCAAGCACTGGCCTGGCAACAGAGTCCAAATCTGGTTGGCAGCTGTCTAAGAACTAAGTTGAGGGGTCTCACCTCAGCAGCTGTCATAAATCTACCGAAGACCATTAACTAGTACACCGGCACCACACTTACCAATTGGCAGTGTCCACTGTAGAGACGTCAGGGCTCAGCTATGGGTCCTTTCAGGTCACCACTGAGCTGAATGGCAGAGCAGTTGGAGGAAGCCAGTCTGGTGAACGTGCCAGTGCTGGCAGCTCCTGCACCAACTATCCTCCCAGACCAAAGCAGTGCTGATTTCCCTTGTGCCCTCCCCATTCATCCCTGCTGCTAAGATGAATGGCTCCTTTTGTCAGCATTTCAATGGCAGTAGCTCAACCATGGCCTCATGTCCGGTCTCCAGTCTGGCTGCATGGTACCCAAATCCCCTGCACCTACTGGGAAAATGGGAGACTTTTATTCCCCATTATCCACAGATAACAGCATCGCTGTAGCAGCAGCTGTACTGGCATCTGGCCTGCAGGTGGGGTTGGGCTGGGACCCTGGTGTGGTGTTCAGTATCCCTCAGGAATTCAGAAATCCTGAGTTAAGCTTCCCACAATCCTGAGAGTTGGGTTCTGTTTGTTTACCTCCTGCTGTTGGAGCCAAGAGGAGTCATGTTTTCAGGTTTTTCTCTGCAACCCAGAAGGCTAGAAACTTACTTTATTTTTTAAATGAAAGCCTGTGAATTCAGGAACTGGGTCTGTTAGAAAAACGCATACTCTCAGGAGACTTGTGAGAGCTGGCAACACTGTAAAATGGTGAAAGTCCCCTCTTAGGATTTTGTGAAACAGCAGCACAAGTGTTGCAGCTTCTTGGCCACGCTCCCATCCTCAGAGAGCTTCACGCTGTGTGCGTGGAGTGGCACAAGGTGAGGGGCAACCATTTTAGGGTTATACAGTTGTTTATTGGTAATAAAGTGTATCATAGAAACTGGATTTTCTGCAATTGCCAGTTTGGCATTCATTCAGCATAGGAGAATTGCTTCTTCAGTAAGGGGTACCCTTGGCCCGACAGGTTTACAGGACTGGGCCCACAAGCTGCAAATGCAGCAAAGTTGGGAGTGCAGCAGAAACTCTGCTGTGAGACACTAGCTCCTGGCTGGGGAGCAGGGCATTGGAGAAATGGTATTATTGTAATTATCATTTTACTATCTTAGAGTGTTCATAGGCTGCCAGCTGCAGAGGAATCCAAAGCTCTGGGTCCTGATTTTTGAGTGTGGGGCTGTGCAGGTGGGAACTGGCTGTGGGGCTGGTGTATGTGGGCAGATCATTGCAGGGTAAGGAAGGGGGTGTCAAGCCACTGGAGGGGCTGTTACACCATCACTGTCCCTGATTCCTGCACAAGGAACAAAAGGAGCATGGGGATAACCCGAGAACCGGAGATCACCCAATGAAATTAATAGGCAGCAGGCTTAAAACAAACCTAAGGAAGTACTTCTTCCCACAACGCACAGTCAACCTGTGGGACATAGTAACAGACAGGAAGAGAAGTTTACCATCTATCGCTAATAAAATCACATTGTTAACATCTAACAAGATATAGGTAAATACAGATAAATACAATCCGTATCTTCTTAATTCTCTAACAATACGAGTCCCCATTTCAAAGCTCTAGTCTGTCTAATATGGCTTTGTTAGCTCTTTTAAGGAATGGCTCTAATGACCATTTTTATACTTTTGTAATATGTCTTTAAAGGTTAAATTTGGGTCATTTTAGCCTGCTAGTTGCTTAACCCTTTCTGGCTCAGTGTTACAGCGTTCCTCTGCATCATGGAGCACAGGTTTAAATTCATGTAAATGGTGGATTGTTGGTAGCTTGCAGACTTTAAATCATGATTGGAGGATTACAGTAACTCAGCTACAGGAGTCCATTTACAGGGCAAGGTTCTGTGGCCTACAATGTGCAGGAGGTCAGACTAGATGATCATGAAGGTCCCTTCTGACCTTAAAGTCTCACTGGCCACGCTCCGTTTCTCAGCTTCTCTGCTCTGAGCGTAGTAGAATGCTAAACTGCATTGTACAGTTCAGCCACGAGGTGGTGCTGTGTGTGAAATGCCTAATTTAAACTAACCTCAGTTTAAAAAGAGAAAAGATGTGGGCAGATTGGAGAAAGTCCAGAGCAGAGCAACAAAAACAAGAGGTTTAGAAAACGTGCCCTGTGAAGAAAGGATGAAAGAACTGAACTTGTTTAGTCTAGAGAAGAGACAGCTGAAGGGGGAATATGATGGTCTTCAAATGTGTAAAAAAGTTACCAAAAAGAGGCAATCAATTGTTCTCCATGTGCACTGAGGATAGGACAAGAAGTCACTGGCCTAGTGTGCAGCAAAGGAGATTTAGGTTCGATATTAGGGGAAACTTTCCAACTCTAAGGACAGTTCAACTCTGGAATAGGTGTCCAAGGGAGGCTGTGGGATCCCCCTGCTTGAAGGATTTTAAGAACGCACTGAACAGCCCCCTTGTCAGGGGTGGCCAAGGTTCACTTGATCCTGCCTCAGCCCAGGGGACTGGACTCCATCGCCTCTCGAGATCCCTTCTAGCCCTACATTTCTATGTAAACAGACACTTTTCCTGTTAGAAAAGCCAGAGCAAGATACAAATTAGAGATGGTTTCTGCATCTTTTGGTATGTTCAGCTGCTGTCACAGAACAAGAGATTCACATGCTGCATTGTCCAGTCTGCACTTCCTTCCTTAAAGCAGCTACAGCAGAGCTGACATGAAAGCTGCAAAAGCAGCGATCAACAGGAACTCTCAGTGTGCTGGGGCAGCAAGGAGGCAGGAGGATCCTGCAAGTGTGTTCACAAGGGGAAGGAGAGGCTTGTGTCATGGAGCAGGTTAATAAAGTCACTAGTGACATTTCATGGGAGACAGCCTGGCTGGTGATGAGACGTTGAACCTTTGCACCCCTGGATTTGGTCCCAATCCAATGAAATTCATCACAGTCTCAATGCTGCTTGGCAGCCAGTTGGTGGACACAGTCCTGCTCCGTCATCAGCCACCATCTTGATCATTGCAGAGATCAGGCTGGATTGGTGGTTAATGCCTGCAAGTTTGGCCTGCACATCTGTGCGTGAAGAACTGCAACTAAGCGGTGCTTCTGCTGGCAACTTTAGCGGAGGGGCTAATGGCTGAATGGACCATGGAGACAATTTCCCTCTCAGCTGCAATGACTGGATCCTTCTTGATGTGAAAGATGCTGTTTTGCTGATGCCCATCAAGGCAGATTTGCTTTCCGAGGCACTCGGGCTGTCGCCCTTCTCATTTGCAAAATACATAAGGGGAAATGGTATTTTTCTTATTGAATTGGAGCCGTGATGTTGTGTTGGGTTTTTAAACACAACCCGCAGTAGAACCAGAGGAGCAGGCTGAGGTTGGGCAGAGAGTGGAGAGGTGAGAGGCATCTTCCCAGAAATATTGCTGTCCATCCAGAAGTTGCAGCTCAAAAGCACTTGGAAGCAGGCAGAAGCACAAAATGTGGGGCAGACTTTCAAACAAACAACACTCTCGAGCCACTGATTTGCACAGACATCTCTGACCTTGCTCCAAATGTAGGGCTTCAGTGGTGACTCATAAACACTGCTTGTGGAGCTCGCAGGCTGCTGACTGGAGTTTCCAAAGCTTTCCCATTGGTGTCTGGCATTAACTGGTGATGGACGCTTTAAAGAAGAGCCTCGGTGGGGATAGGGCAGAACCAGCAAAGTCTGGTTGAAGTACACAGTAACAATAGGGAAGCTGCATGCATTGATGGTCAGGTCAGACTGACCTTTAAAACTGAGCAGGTCGGTCCATGAAATACTTAGGCTTTTCTGCCTCCTTTAAAGCTGACACCCAAAGGTAGGTAGCCTTGCACACACGATGTCATTGCAGCAATGTTGTAATTACATTTTCACTGACTGGATTGCACAGGGCACCTGCTGGGGCAGTGGAGCTCAGAGTTCTTAATGTGGAAGGAATAAATAAGAGGTGTTCTAACAGCGGTTGTCGAAGCAAAGTGCTAAGTGAGGAGGCTGTGAACAGAGCCAGGGAGCGGAGCTTTAAATAGGTGGATTGTAAACCTCCCTAGAGCTTTGCTGCTTTGTGGAAACAGCCTCTGGTCTTTCTACTTTTCATTTAAAAATAATAAAGCTAGAAGGGGGGAGAGTCGTTTGTTTGCAGGAACAGCCAGATCAGAGTGACTGAACAGCATTTTCTGCCCTGCATTGCGTGGGGCTCTGTGGCATCACCGAGGCCTGCAGGAAACTTCCAGGCTCATTCTCACGTAAGAACAGAAGGCTTGGGCACAGTCTGAGGGCAGTGCTGCCTTCTGTTCTGAGCCCTGAAGATCTTCCCCATAGTTGGGGTCAAACTCTGGAGAGCAGGGCACCAGGGGGCCTTGGATGATGGGGGAGGCAAGGATGGCTCAGTGTGCTTCTGAGGAGTGGGGAGCTCCAGATGGGGACACTAAGTGAGCCTGGGTACAGAGCTGGGCTGCATAGCAGGCTATGCATCACCACGCTCCTTCTAATGCTGCCCAGGTGTTTGTACAGCACCGAGCACAGTGGGGCCCTAATCCAGCAGGCACTAAAGTTAATAATGACTGATGCTGCTAGATGATCAGGCTGCAAGCCGGGTGTGTCCCCTAGGATTTCCTCATGTGCTAAAGGTACATGGCAATATCTGGTTTCCTCCCAGCAGTGTGATCTTTCAGTCGGGCATCGCTCTGCATATGCCAGTGATATTGTCCGGCTGGGTGGGGTTTTTTTCATAAAGCATCTTCTTAATTATGCTCAATAAATGGCAAGTGGAAGCTGACTCTGCTTTTAAACTGTTCCTGGTATCTTCATGCCCTCCAGCACTGCAGGTGAAAAGCTTGTCCACCTGCCAGACGTTTTTTACGGTGCTGCCGAAGTGTTCCAGTTTGGTTTCACCACCCCCAGCCCTGTGGGCGTGCCTCCCTCTTCTGTGAATGGTGGGAGGCTCCTTTCTTGGCAGTACTGATTGTGCAGCCTTCACAATAGAAGGATGCTGTTAATTTCCTCCTCCTGGTTGGCTCACGTGTCTCTGATCCCTATATAACAAGTGGAGGTTTATAGAAATTTGCGGATCCAGATACTTCCTGTTTGCAGCAAAGATGGACTTGTGTTCCTACTGCCGACAGCCTGGCCATCTTGTGCTACTTCATCATTCGCACTGTCATTTTCCTCCACAGAGCTACTGGCAAAATCTGAGTTGCCATGTGCTGGTTTGAAATGCAGCAATGCAATCACGCTAGCTAGGTCTTCGGGGAAACAGTGATTCAGGCAGCGGTTGGTGGGGGGCCCGCTCCTAGGCAGCAGATTCATGTTCTCTTTGGCCCATCGCATGAGGGGCAGGGCATGCTGTGGTGCTACCCGCTTTCACCCACTGAGGATCTATAGTTCTGCTGCCCAGAGGCAGTTAAAATGCCAGATGAGTCTGAAAAAAAAAAAAAATGATGAGGTACCAAATTGGAGCAAGACGTGCAGCCCCAGTGGGCTCTGCCAGGCCCAGAGTTTTGTGCTGCCCATGGGGTGGGAAAACTGCAGAAGGTGGGCATGGGAGCTCCTATCTGGGAGCGTGGTCTCCCTCCGGCCAGCTGTGCTGGTTGACCACGATGTCTGTGGATTTGGATAGAGGAGGAAACTCCCTTGCCCACAAGTGCAGTGTTGGTGATTAGTGGCAGGTCTCTCTCAGCTCCTTGAGTCGCTCCTGTGGGATCATGGCAGGGTACGTACACTGCCCGGGGCGGAGTCACCTCTGACCTATGCTGGTGTAGTCGTTCTTGGCGTTGGCTGGTGTGAGTGAGAGGAGCATTCCCCTCTTGGGACCAATTCTTCTCTGCCCTTGCAAAGTCATTCGCCATCATTGCAATGTGGGGGGCAAAATGCCATCTGGTCCAAATGATCACATTCCCCCCCTCTCCCCCTGGTGGTGCAAGGAGATGGGGAATTGAGCCCCTGGCTTTCAGCCAGGCTTTAGGAGCAGCGTGTAGAAGACATTCAAAAGCTACGTTAGCCGGCCTCCACAGGACTGTAGCGGTGCCCCCAGCAGGCAGTGCCCATGTGAACGGCTCTGAGAAGCAGCCCCTTAGGCCCAATGGCGAAAAGTGAACCAGGAACCCCAGCTGCTTTCCCCTTGCCCGTCAGAAAGGGAGAGGATCTGATGCTTAACCAGTCAGCCACCTTGCTTCAGCAATGCCTGCTCAAGCAAGAAGGCGAGACACCCCAGCAAAAGCAGGAGGAGGAAAGGGGAGGGAGGATGTGAAAGTTCATCTCAACAAAGCATGAAAAAATACAAGGCAGCACCATTGGATGCAGCACTTTTCCTAGAACTGCAGCTTACCTCCCAGGGGCAGAGATAATTAGAGCAACTGGGAGAGGGGCGTGAGGTTCCTTGAAGGGCACTGGGGGCTTGGTTTGCAGCTATAAGTTATCTGGGAAAAGCTTGGATACTAAGGAGTTGGGTGCTATGGAGAGAGGGAGGATAATAAAATGTGACAGAATAAGAGGCAGTGAATACTCACTCCCAGAGCGGATGCTCTGTTGCTATGGCATGAATGTGTGGGGGGGTTACTTTGAATTCTCCTCTTCCCTTCTCTCTGCTTGGCGTTTTTAACTTCGCAAGCCTCATCTGCTCACTTCTCCCCACAAGTCAGTCACCACCTGTCTGCAAGCAGCAGGGGAAATAAGCTTCCAGCGTGACAAGGATGGGAGCCCCAGGGACAGGCATCCTCCCTGCCAGTGAGAGTAGTACAGTCCGAGGGGGAGGCTCTTTGGAGAATGTACAGTATGTTATCTGGCAGCCAGCTGATTCCGACGTCCAGGGGCTCAGATGGAGCGAAGAAGACGACCGAAGTGGTGGAGCTGGCTCTGCTGACAAGGGTTTATGCAGAGCCTTGGAGATCTGGGAGAAATTGTTTCTTTCTGCTGTTATTGTTTTGAAATGAAAGTCACCGCAGCCGTTTGAGTGTAGGCGACAGGGGTGTGCTGTGCATCTGGAAGAGCCTCCGCAGTCCTACAGGCAGCCCGCCCGAGAGGAAGCTGCCGAGAGCACGGGTCTGATGGTTCACATTTAACCACATCCGTGCCTCAGCTAGAAATATTTACAGGCGTTTGTCACCGTTTCCCTCCATTTTGAAAAGAATCCCCGGGCAGCCGGAGCTGAGAGAGCTGCTCTCATGGCATTTAGCCCTTGGCAGATCCTCTCCCCGGTCCAGTGGGCCAAGTGGACGTGGTCTGCTATGCGAGGAGGGGGCGCTGGTGATGGTGAGGATGGTGGGGTAGAGCGAGAGAGAGAGGAGGACGACTCGCAGGCAGAGACCAAATCCCTGAGTTTCAGGCAAGTATGCAGCATCCCTGCTTTGCTACGACTTGGCATGTGAACTTGTTATAGACCCATTCGGCTCCAGCACATGGGATGGCATTCATAGCACAATGCATTCTTCCAGGGACAAAATGCTCTGTGGTTGCTATGGGAAATCCCATACACTGCATCCGCCCTGCTTGTCAGCGTCTCCCTGAAGAGCTTCTTGGCTTTTCAGTGTAGTGAATGTTCAGCATTTGCATCTGCCTTTTCTAATTCTGCCCTTCCCTTCCGCTCCCTAGATGCAGTGTGGCGTTAGCAGGGTCGAGTCACAGCACTATGGAACCTGCACTCCGGTCTGTTTCGTGCGTGTCAGGCCCCGTTATCCTACTGAGCTGCAGCAATCACAGGGGAAGGGAGTTGTGGCAGAGCAGTTCTGCAGGCTTCAGAAGCTGCTATGAAATGATGCTCTCTGGCTCATAGTGATAATGCTAGCAGGCCCAGCCCAGCTAGTGCTTTCGAGGAAGGAGCTGCAGTCAGAAATGCCATATCCCATGGGTCAGTGACCCATGTGGAGATAGCCGGTGCACATTTTCACATAAAATCAATCCATGCAAAAGACACCAATACATAATGGTGCTGTGTGACTAATCTCTGATAGGTGGGCATCGAGAGGAGGGAGGCGAGAGCAAGGAGGCCCAGAAGGGAAGTTTCAAGGGGAATTGTCAGTAACATGGTTTCACCTCCCCTACCCTTTCCATTTATTCGTGTGGTTTGTTGGGGATGAATCTGTCACAGCCCCAGGATGTCAGCTGCAGATCAGTTGATTTGCTGGTCGACCTGGGAGCTGGAATCCAGTCTGGGTGGATATTTAGGGAGCGTATGTGAAACATTTCAGAACGAGCCTTGAAAGTGGTAATTCTTCATTCTTTCCCCTCCTTGGCAGCTCGGACTCTGAAGGCAATTTTGAGACGCCTGAAGCAGAAACCCCAGTGCGATCACCTGTAAAGGAATTCTGTGACCCATCGCTGGGATTGGATGCAGCAGAGGCCAGGACCCAAGGTAAAGAGATGCCGTGCATCTTCTGATTTTCATTTTAGTCTGCTTTGCGTGCAGAAAACAGGGTGGGAGCTGGGGAGGTGAAGCTGTTTTCTTGAATAAGGCTGACCCCATATTTGCAGTTCACGGACTGGATAGTTTAAATGCAGATGCTCTGAGCTATGCACCTGCTGCAAAGGGCCATTTTAAGTTGAGTGAAATGTTGATTTATTGAAGAGATTTGAGGAGGCCAAGGGTTGCACTGACATTTGACAGAGTCAGTTCAGTTCCCCCAGCTCATGCCCTGGTGGTGTGCAGTTATAATCAGGCAGTTTTGCAATAACTGGCCACACCCACCCGCTACACCCTGGAGAAAAGAGAAAGAGAAAGCAGGTATGTGGCAAGACGGTGAAGATGTCTATAGATCCAGTTTTGTGAGTTACCCATAGGGGCTAAGGCTTTTCCCAGTGGCCCAGCGAAGAGCACAGCGTGCAGCCAGAAGTTGCTCCGTCTGGCTGAAGGGAGCAAAGGATATTTTCATACTGTTTTCTTTTTCTAAATGCCCCTCCTCTCCCCCCTCAACTTCCTCCTGAAAACCCTGCTTGGGTAACTAGTGTGTCTGCTGCCTCTAGGAGTCACTTGACAGCCCAACTGATTGGTGGATGCCTTAGCGCGCACAGGCCCTTTGCTGTTTGCGATGGCACAACTCTGCCCTCTTTCACAGCAGCTGATGTGATGTTTCATGCCTCAGCCCTTCCTCATTGCCATCTGCAGCTGAGATTTGGTTGCGTGGGTAAAAGGGATTTTATAATCGCAGTGGCACAGTGCAGAGATGAACAGGAATTGAGCTCTGGACCCCTGGACTGATAGAGTCACAAGTTAAATGGATTTGGGAGGCCTTACTCTAGTTGCCCTTGGCCATTTGTCCAGGTAACAGAACCACAGCTGGACAATCTGACGTGATAGCCTGTGCATTTTCAGCCCAGATCTAGAATAACAGTGAAGATTGAAGTGTGCGAACAGAGCTGGGGTGGGGCTTGGACAAGCAGCACTGAAACAAAAGGGGCTTCTCAATGCTAGCATAGGGGAGCATTGGCAGGATGGTCCAAGGACTTTCCCGCGGTGTGGATGGGTATTGCGTATAAACTCTTTGCAGAATAGACGTCAGACTCCACTGCTGTAACAGGAAACCCTAGATTGAAAACACTGCAAAAGAGTAACAGCCATGTTAGTTCTGAATCCCAGGAATCCTCTCCGAATTCACCTCTGTTCAAATGCTGGCCCTAAAAGTGGTTGGAATCTCTCTCATACGCTAGCTGGTTTTAGTAGTTTTAGTTCTTCACAGTACGGTCACTGTGAACATTTTAGAAACTTGAAATCTCTGATCCTCATTGTTAAAGAAGCCAGTGAGAGCTGTGGAGAAGCCAAGGACTTCACTGCACTGTCAGGTTCTCGTGTCTCTGGCTGCTATCAACCAGGACCCCAGGATGCAGTTAGTTATATCCTTGTATCTCACACTAGCTGTCTCCCAGCCACCATCTCCCTTCACTATGCTTGGTCCTAGCCAGACCTGCTAGCTCTTCCCATTTCCAAGTGCCTAACTCCCTTACTCTTTTTAAGTGGCAATCAAAGTTAATGCCCCCATGAGACTTAGTGCTGTTGTCAAATTTCATGCCCACCTCTGCCTCTTGTGGCGATGTGGTGCCTTTGTAAACAGGGTTAAAGGCTATCAGTGAGACCTCCCCACACGGCCTACTCATCCAGAGTGTAAGAGGGCAGGCCCTACTCTGGCCAGCGCAGTGCCTGTGGGGAGAGGATAGCTGGGGACAGGGAGTGCGTTGGGACTCGCCATTCTCACTATGTGAGTACACAGTGGTGACATGGTGACCTGGGTTAGTATCTGCCTCCCTCACCCAACAGGGACTCATTGCCCTGGAGTTCAGCTCACAGGCTTTTGCTGAATGTTCAGTCTACATATGCTAGGTTTGCCATTTACCTCCCTTGAGCTGCAGCTGGTGACCTCAGTCCATTAGGTGGTTGTTTCAGCCAGTGGAGTGCTGTGACTCTTGGAAACCTTCTAGCCTTTGACTGTAGAGCTGAAGGATTGGATGTGCCCTCTACTCCAGCCCACCATCAGACCCCAGAACCTGGCAGTCCCACACGGACGCAGTCAGCCCAGAGATCCTGCTGCCAGGCCTTTTCAATAGTCTGACCCTCCACCATTAGTGACCCTCGTCTCCTGTGACTGTAATGATAGTCCAGCACCACACACAGCACAAAATCCGGAGGTGCTGAAGTGGGCTGGCAGCAGGGGCTGTTCATTTGGCTGAGTGGAGAGGTGCACACTGGGAGGCCACTCTTACAGCCAAGGGCTGGCAGTGCAATCCTTTCTTCTTTAGAAAAGCCAGCACTTACTCGGTTTGTAGGGTGATGCTCTGGGGAGTAGAGGGTGGGATTCCTCAGGGGATTGTCTTGGCAGGATTTCTAATCCTCTCTACAAAGACTCCTGCTCAAGGAGGCCAATGGCACAGGGCTCCAGGGAGAGATTAAACGTTTTAAATGTATCCAAGAACTGCATTTTGCAACTGATTTTCCTGGGAAGAGCTATTCCTAAAAACCACTGCCTGGGCCAGAATTCGGTGCACAAATGAACTGGCTCTTCATGGTCTCCCAGACAAAGGCTGCAGTGTTCCTGGCTGCCCTGCAGCGCAAGGGGCTGGGGCTACGACAAGGCAGGGTACCAGTTGCACTGTCTAGGAAGCGCTGTATTTATGCTCTAGTTCACCGACAGCTGAATGGCAGGGGCGAGCTGCATCTCTGTGCTGCTGCTGTTGCTGCAGAACAGGAGGGGTTTTGCCACTGCGTTCTTGATTCAGCTCCTCGTGAGTGTTGCATGGCAGATTGTACGGGTGGGACGTAGCCCTGAGGTCTTGTTGGAAGGTCACTTGAGAAGAGCGACTCCCAGTCTATGCCCCTGTCTGTCTTCCAGTCCCTGACAGTTTCACATCAGCAGACACATCACCAGGGCAGGATGCTGGGGAACCGATATGGGGCAAGTGTAACCTCCCTTGGCTGCCCTCTGCACCTCTCTCACGCTCTAGGGGAAATTGCTGCATTTAAAAAACACAGGCTTTCCTAGGACACACAAACCCAGCCACATTCCCCTTTGAGTGACTCGGGCCGGGGTACATTTCTGAACTGCTGAAGGAGTGAGGTGGGAAGGGGAGCTCCCCACAGGCGTGAGGGGTGCTGGCAGCTGTCACCCTCTCTCCAGAAAAGCTCTTAGAATCACATTGAACATTGAAGGTGAAAACCAGCCTGTGTCCATTGCCCTCCAGCAACATTTCTGTGGTGTACCAGGTGCTTTGAAATGATGGAGTGAGGCCACTCGTGATGCATCTGCTGTGCTCAGAAGGCTTTCTGGAGTGTAAGGCCACTGGACCTTGGCTAATGCATACATTAAACCCACCTCATAACAATGCATCTAGGTTCCCTGGGAGGTTGGGAGAGCAGTGTACTTAGCACAGTCTGCGTGTGAGCTGCCCGTTGCTCAAGAGCTGCAGTAGCTGCCATAGATACAATAATACGGAGTCAACCCCAGTTTAATGACTGCTTGTCCATGTTTAAAAACAGAGGTCTTGGAGGCAGTGAGATCAGGGCACCCCAGAGTGTTTGGGAAATGTCTGCTGTCCAGAGTTATGTTACTCCAGGTCAAGCACAGTGCTAGAAGCTGCACACACAGATGTGTCTCAACCTTTCCCCAGTGCTCAGATGGGTTAATGAGAATAGAAACTCATTTACTGTGATACGATCAGTCTTTAGAAAAAAAATAGATTATGAAACCTGTAAGGACAAAAGCACCCAACAAGGGGAGGCCTGTTGTTACACAGACAATCGAACTAGGGATAGATACATTACACTTGCTTTGTCAGAGACAGAAATACAGAACGTCCCGTTCATCTGTCAGGCAAGGCCACTGCACTGATTCTCTCTTCCCAAACAAAATCTTCTGAACTCTTTCTTTTACCATCCCAGACTATAGAGCTCATAATTCTACCCTACTCTTCGAAGGACACCTCCTCCTCCTCTCCTACAGGAGTTATTTTTCACAAGGAATTAAGCAAAAGCAATAAACGCAGATCTGTCCTTGAT
Source organism: Mesoclemmys tuberculata (assembly GCA_007922155.1). Classification (NCBI taxonomy): domain Eukaryota; kingdom Metazoa; phylum Chordata; order Testudines; family Chelidae; genus Mesoclemmys; species Mesoclemmys tuberculata. The sequence goes on from ML675745.1 coordinate 10,820,741, forward strand.
TGTAGCAGCTCTCCGCAGCATTTTCTTCTGTTACCCATGATTCAGGCTCATGTTGTTATGTATATTAACAGCATTATCACTTGTTGGTTTGTAAAACACCATTCACAGGTATCCTAATGCTTAACAGCAAAACAGACGTAAAACAGACCAGTGTCTGTTAAACAACAATGAAAAACCAGCAGAGAAAAGTCTGTCTTTAAAAGTATGAGCTGAGTGTGCAGTTCAAGTCTCCTAGGCGTGTTCGGTGTCTGAGCCCTGTCGAAGAGGGACATGTGTGACACATGGAGAACACCAAGAATGAGTCAAATGTGAAGGCTATAGATAGTAAAGGGGCTGTTCTCCTAGGCCCTTTGGCATGCAGGGCTGTGGGGAAACATTAGTGGTTCATTTGCCTGGAATGTGTATCATAAATAGGGAGCAAGGGCTTTGCAGCTTGTGGCTGCTGCCAGATTTTATTGACTCATTTGGCAATGGACGAGGAGAGGAGGTTTGGGCTTGCTTGGGTTAGTTGTTCCCTAGACAAGGGAGTACCGTTGTTGTTCTACGTGTGTCCTGGGTGTCCATCACTGCCGAGCCCTCTAGTACATTGTGTTCACCAGTTCCCTCCTGCTACAAACAAACCAATTACCCTGACAGGACCAGAGTTGTGGACTCTTTAGGCATGTGCACAGCACTCCCCCCACTGATCCTTTGTCTCCATGTGTCTCAGCGACTGGTCCCTGGATCAGTGCTGGTCCCTGAGATCTCTGACACAGTTTAGGAAGGCAGTAAGCTGGTCCCTGGTACCCCACAAGTTGAGAAACACAGTTCTCTATCCCCTTCCATCTGGAGGGGCTCAGAGTGCTTTGCCAAACCCCAGCGCATTAAACCCCAGCCCCCCCGTGAGCTAGGTGAGTATCGGGGGCCCCCGCTTCACAGGGAGTGAGACTGAGGGTCCGAGAGTGGAAGCAAATTGCCCGAGGTCACAGAGGAAGTCAGGGCAGAGCTGGAGATGAGCCCTGTTCTCCCCGGCTGAGCACTTTGTGCAGTCAGTTACACCGGGGCAGCTCTGGTCCGAATGGCAGCATTCTGCAGCCAGTTTGCAAGGTGCAGGACGGTGGAGTCTGGCCCCACCTCTCCTGCATTTCAGCTCTGTGCCTCAATCCCAAGGGTAGCCTTTCCCCCTAGCCATGGGGCTGACTGCCATAGGAGGCATCCCCAGCTATCCGTAGTGAAAAGCAGAGTCAGAAGATTCCTCTTGCCTTGCAAGGTAAGTGACTGGGCCTGTCATGGATTCCTGTCCCCAGAGAATGACTTGCTGTCTGCACGGCCCGTTTCCACAATGGGGCCAAGCGTTCCTCCCTGCAGGGCCTGAGCATGCCTCTGAAGTGCTGTGCAGAAGAGGTAGGGTTGGGTGCCCTTTTCGTGTTAAACAGAGCCAGCCAAGGTGTTGACAGGAAGAGCTGCCCCAAAGGAGACGCATTCTAGCTGCATTCAGTGGGTCCGTGTGCGCTGCTGCCTGGTTCACATCAGGAGCAGCCTGATAGGTGTAAAATTGTTTCCTTCTAATGTCATGTCGGATGACCTTTTGGTGGAGTTAAATGCAAACCAGAGGTAACGCAATCAGGCTGGCGAAACAGCTGGGTTCTAAGGAGCATTGGCTGAGTCTACCGCACTTCGGCTCTTCCACCAGGCATGCATGAGAATAAGTGAGCTTTCAAGCACATTCTCCGCACCTGACTCACGCAGAAGCGAGGGGGCGGGGAGGGCTGTGTGGCAGGGGAGACTCTCTGTGGAATGTAAATGTGCATTGCACGTGCAGGCTTCTGACTCAGATACCCATGTAAGGAGCAGACCTGCACACGCCATTCCCTCTCCATGCAGGTCGGGGGTCTCAGAAGGAATTGCATTGACTCACTGCGGCAGTTGGGACGGTTCATTGCAAGCCAGGTCCCGGGCTAGTTGGAGGGGCAGAGGGCCTGCCAGCCACGGGAGCCTGCTCTTCTCCTGAGTGCAGGGCAGGCCCTGCGTGGCACTTGCATTTTGTGTCCTGTGTAATTGTTCCTGAAGGAAATGCCACTGTTGGAAGAGTGCATGGAGTCAAAGGAAAGGCAGGGAGAAAGGACAGCAGGTGCCAGACTGGGGGAAGAGGACCCTGTGGCCGGGCTGGCCACTGCATCGGAGGAATAGGCTGCAGTGAAATTGTTTGGGATATACTTGCTAGTAAAGCCAAAGGGATGCCTTTGAGCGGTTTCCATGAGGGATGGATTGGCCCAGTTTGCCCAGCCAGGGATCAAGTGTTGGGAGACTCGTTTTTTTATTTTCCTGCCTCCCGATAAAGTCAGTGGAAGCAGAATGGAGACACTGGCTGGGGCTGGGAGCTTAGCAGACGGTTGCCTTGCACTGAGCAGTGCCTGGATGAGGCCTGCTGCTGGCCTTTGTTGTTGAAACATCTTCTAATCTCAAACCACTTTAGACTAATTCTCCCTCCCCCCCCAGCCTCTGGCTGATTCTCTGGGGAGGGGGGGCTGTGGCCAGGAACTGGCTACCCAGGAATCTGAACTATGCAGCCAACACCCTGCCCAGTGCTAAGCTGCATAGGGGGATGTGCTATGGAGAATGGCCTCTCGGGTGGCTCCTGTCAGCAAAACGCTTCATTCCATTCTGGAGATAATGTTGCTGCCTGAGAAGGGAGCAGGGAGTTGGCAAATGCCCCTTGCCTTATGCAGTGCTGTGTTACCCATCCCTTCCTCCTCCAAACCAGCAGAGATCTTTGTGGGAAAAGTCAGCACACCCTGGGGCGGTTTGCCTGGGCCTAGGGCCCTGAATTGGAGGGGGCTGTGTACAGTCTTGCAATGTAATCAGTACAGAGCCTCACGCCCCCGCCTCAGATACACCTTGAAGAGGAGCAGCAGAGTGAGAATCCAAGCAGCTGTGAGAGTGGGCAAGCTCGGACAGGCCAGAACCGGACGGTGCCTTTGCAGGTTTCACGCAGCAGAGGGGATATTTATTGTGTGGGGAGCCTTACTACAGCAGCCAATACCCACTATCCCCGGCCGGGTACTAACTTAGCCAGACTGCTGGGTTGGAATCCAGAGTTATCTCAGAGGGGGTGGTGCAGGCGTGTGCTGGGAATGTGAAGATGGGATTTTCTGTTGCAGAGATAAGGAGGTTCTTTATTGCCCTACTGGCTTTTGTACGTTACTCTGATGCCTTCCAGTCAATTCTCCAGCCCTAGCACTGTGTTCCCTCTTGCCCTGGGGGCGCTGGGGCTCTGATACCAGCGCTGCCTTTGTTTTTTTCTTCTGCAGTTGTTGAGATTTTAGTGGCCCCTATCTCTCACGTTTGGCACATCCCATCAAGTTAAAACCAATATTTGCCAGGGATCAGTGTTTACCACAAGCTTCTCTGGCAGTCCCCCCTGTTTCCAGTGTAACCCAGCTCACTCACCCACCCACATCCTCAGGGAAAAGGTGGGCTCTGCCACAGCCTGCAAGTCTGGGCTCTGGCTGGCATCAGGAAGGAGCAAACTACAAAATCCAGGTGCCTTCCCTGAAGATTGAGTTCCCCCGTGTTCATTGTGAGGGAGCCCCAGTCAGTCTCAGCATCCAAGCTCAAAATGATCGAAACCACAGTGTCATTCGGACACAGATCCCAAACCTGTGTGTGACTCTCGCACGGGAGTGTGGGTCACAGCAGAGGTCAGAGGGGGACCTTCCCTAAAATGGAAGAGCTTGTTCTTTTAATTACTCAAGGTAGATTAATTTAGACCAATTGTAGGCTTATGCCTGTCAGTTCATTGGATACAAGGAGAATCCACTGCTCAGGAGTATAAATTGTGACTGTCCCCCTTTAATTTTAGGGTCAGATTCTCCCTTGGAACAGGTATTACAGCAATAATCTGAAATGCTGCATCATACAACAGGCATAGTAAAGTACCGTGAACTCGGTTAACAAGGGTTATCCTGTTAACAAGTGGGAGGAAGACCCTTCCCAGTGCTGGCTTGAAGAGCTACCATCACGGCTGCACAAAGATTGTCTCATTGTGGTTGTGTTTGGTAATATGTTTCACAAGGGCAGGAAGGTAATTTCTAGTTGAGGACATTCCCTCTACAGCCGGGGGATGCAGACAGCCCTTCATGCTTCATTTCCATGGCTTTTAGCATATTGACGATCAATTATGCAAATCAGAAGCCACCAACTGAGTAAGGTTTGGCTCAGCATCCTGGATTAGTGCAGGAATGTGGATATTTATCTGCTTCATGTTTCCCTTCCTTTGCTGATCCATAGTGTACTCAGTAAATATGGAACAGTAACAAACTCACTTTGGTAGACACAGAGTCCTTACCAAGGTGAGTGCTTTGGTGTTTAACAGGCCAGAGTGGTTCAGCCCATGACAGCTGGCTGTTGTGCCTACTGTAATGCAAATTCCCCTTGTGAGGGTGTATTAAAATTTGCATTATTTCAAATGTAATGCAGCGCTGTTCCACTTGCACTGGTGTGTAAGAGACAGAATCCCAGGCCGCTGTACCGGCTGTAGAAAAGGGGCTTCATGGGGCTGGCACTGCATCTTGAAGTCTCCTGTGCTATAACTAGTGGCCAGATTTTCAAACAAACCTAGTGCGCACAGCCAAGGACAGATTTCAGAGGCACCCAGGACATTTACCAAAGGGGTCACAATGGGAGCCGCGCACTTAAAACTGTGGCTCCAATTATGGGTGCTGAGTACTGGAAAATCTGGAAATGTGCCCCTTACCAAAATGCAAGAGGCATTCAGAAGTAAGGATGAGCTTTCATTACTGCAGGCATTTCCCCCTCCCTGCTCCCTCCTTGCCAGCTGAGTGTACAGTCCCTTCTGCATCTAGACACTAGACGGTGGTTGTTTTCAAGATGTGTCAGCAGATAAGGATCCCCGGAAAGAGAAGAAAAGCTTAAAAAGTAAAGGATTTAGGAAGACTAACAGGGAAGTGCAGTGGTTGTGGCAAGCCGTGATTAAGTTGCATGGGTCAGGATGCATGATTAAGGCTCTGGGATAGCATAGCGTTGAGCATGATATGAACACACAGACAGGATTTCTGCACGGGGGTCTAGCTGCCTTGAGAATGAGATCAGGCAACATTCCAGGGAGGTGGGGAGAGTCTTAGAGAAAATCTCAGAGATATTCCTGGGTTGTTTGTGAGCTAAATAAATTATTTTGGAACAAACCCTCTGTTTTCTTAACAGACCCGGCTTTCTGTATTATTTTTTCTCAAGCATATACACGTCTGCTTTCACTGCACTGTGGCTTCTCACATTAATAAATTTGGTGACATGAGCCATGCATTTTGTGTAAATGAAAGAATGGGTCTCATGGGGCTTCTAGAATTAGAGCAGCGGTTTAAAATATTAACAGGAGAACCTACTGACTGGTCATGTTCCTCCTTTGCTGATTCAGACACACCCTGTATGGTATTCTTTGCAAAAACTGTCTTCAGATCATCGCCTTCACCCGTACCTGACTTGTGAGGATACCGCCCTGTGTTTCTGAGAGCACAGCCAGTTTCCATGAAGGTGATGATCAGGAAGATAGAGAATCCTTCGAAGGGAAATGGGAGCACAAAATAAATGGCAGCATATGAAAGGTTAAGATAATTCAGCTTTGTCTGGCTTCCTTGTTTGGATCAGCCCTTCAGAAGGGACACAGACTCACCACACTGATGTCAGGAGCGTTACGCAACCGGCGTGCTCTTTAGTGGCTGATGAGCCCCCAAGTAGTTGCTGTGCTTGTCAGGATTAATAAGACTGTTTCTGGAGAGCAAAAGCAGGGATGTCCGGAGCAAGCAGAGCCACTGTCAAACCAGCTCCTGCATCTCAGGACTCAGCATACGAGTCCTCAGGAAACCTTTCGATGCTTACCGTGCACCTAATCCAGCCTCCCTGACTCGCGCATGTGCTGTCTTACCTAAAAAGCATCCCTCTTGTTGGTGTCATTGGGAGTGATGGGGGCGAATTCAGGCGGGGCAGTTGCATAGCACAGTTCACCCAGCAGTGAGGGATGTGTAATGGTTGCACGCTGGTCATTGCTGGAGATTGGAGACCTACAGACAAAGGGATTTTCCTTGGTTTGCATCATGTTCAGTGCTTCCCCGTAAGTTCGCAGGATACTTTGGACAGCGGCTCTAGAGCCGAGAGGAGACTGGAATCCGTGGGAGTTGTTAAAGTTTGGACCATCATCTCAAGGATTCAATCTGTCTGCTGTGAATGGTACCTTCACCTGCAGGAGTGCTGAAATGCAGGCAAGGCAGGGGAGGTAAAATATCTTATTGGACCAACCTCTGTTGGCGAGAGAGACAAGCTTTTGAGCACGTTCAGAGCTCTTCTTCAGGTCTGGGAGAAAACTTACGCAGAGCGTCACAGCTAAATATCATGGGACTGACCCTGCCCGGAAATCACACCATGCTTTTGGAGAGGCCCCTGTAGGCCCAGCATGCACTGCAAACACAGCAGTTTGTTGATGTTACAGGCTTTAGGGTGCATTCTTTCCCCTGACTTTTTTTTTTTTTTTTTTTTTTGCCTGAAATCTGCATTCACCCAACAAAGGCTGCCTGGAGGAGAGTGACTAGGCTTCTTCCACACTACAGCCTCTGTCGGCAAAATGACCGTCGCTCAGGGGTATGAACATTCCACCCCTCTGAGCGACATGTGTCTCACGGACATAAGTACTTGTGAGCACAGCGCTGTCAGTGGGAGAGCTTCTTCCACCAACATAGCTTCTGCTGCTCATGGGGGTAGTTCAGTGGGAGAGCTCTCTCCCATCAGCATAGAGCATCTTCACCAGAGGCACTGCAGCGGCTCAGCTGTATTGGTGCAACTGCAGCACTGCACGTGTAGACATGGCCCTGGGGTAAATGCAAGTGAGTCCCACAGACTCTGGTGAAGTGGTGCATAGGCTGAAGGCTGCATTGTTTTGTACCATACTCCTCTTCCATTGACAGGGCACTTCTCCTCATTGGGATGGGAAGTTAAGAAGTGGGAAAAGGCATGGAGCTTATGAAGTGGCTGCTGATAGCATAGTTAACCAGCTGTGTCCAAATGACAAATTACATAGCTGCTCCAATTGGTGTTCTTTTGAACAAACCACTTCATGTGTCAAGCGTAGGCCACAGAAGAACAACAGGGCACTAGGTGGTAGTTCACAGAAGAACTTGGAAACATTTCCTGAGGCATATTAGAAGTTGTGGCTGCTTTAGACTGATTAGGCTTTTTTACGTCCCATCTCAGGGGGCAATAATGTTTTTTGTTGTTTTTATTCCACATTTGCAATGTAGATTTGATAGTTAGGATTTACTGTGACTCCCATCTGATCAGCCACCGGGTTCTCTGCAACCTTTCCAATCAAGTTGCAAAGCCCATCTTTCTTCTTGGGCATTAGGGTAGGACTGGATCACAGGGAGAGAGCAGTCACAAGTGGAGGTCATTATAGGTTTGTTGGTAGGGTGAGTAGTTGTGGTCTGTGTGTGGGTGTTTTCTCTCTTATGGTGACTTTCAGAGTCTGTACTGTGTGCTTTACATTTCAGAGAGCATTTCTGCAACTGAGGATAAATTATAAATCTAAACAGATAGATGGATCTTGGTCTCTAGGAATCTTGGAGCAGCTTTGAGAAGAAGAAAATCTCAGGGTAGTCCAGTCAGCTGATGTATAGGGACAGAATATTCTAGAGGGCTGTGGAGCAGGCCTGGTTTTAATAGCTGCTTTTATCTGTTTTAGAATTCCATGAAGATGATGAACTGCTGATAGCTGAAGTTCCTGAGATATACATACAACAGAAGCACTTAAAGGATGAGGTACAATCAGCTCTTGAAGTTCTGCAAGCCAACAAGAATTCTAAGGCAGAAACTGACCTCAAACTTGATAAAGATTCATCAGTGACACAATTTGCACCAGACAGTGAGCCGCCTTTGGGTATCTCTTCAGCACTCACAAAAGAAACCGAGTCTCCATCTTCAGTACTGTCCGCTCCAGACCAAACTTTGCCATCCGATGTTCCTGTAGCTGTCCAAGAGCAGGTGATGTCAGAAGAAGACAGGGCTGTCACTCTCCAAGGGTTGGCTGGTGCCGTGCCACAGACTGAAACATTTGCCCTGGACTCGGTGCCTAGCAAGAACAGGCTCAAGAAAGTGAAACCATCTTCTCTTAGGAAGAAAGCAGCAGGCGAGACCACAGAAAGTGATGCAGCTGTCCCCAAATCCTCTTACCAGTTCGATCCAGATGAGTATGACGAGACCATAAACCCCTTCGTGATGGGAGGTCCCAAAATACAAAACTCTCCTCCTGCCGCTCAGCAAACCTTTGTGTCTTCCAACAGCGACGTGAATGATTCTGGGGTGGAGTTGACTGAGGAGTCCAGGGGACAGGCCCTGAAACTGGAATTTGATTTTACAGATGGGGCGGAGAATGGAGAGGTCAAGAAAGGCCTGCCAAAGAAAACTGGCAGGAAACCTGCCAGCAAACTGACGCCGAAACGACAAAGAGAAGCTGCTAATAAAGCTACAAGTGCTGAAGGCATGGAAAAGGCACCAGCTGAGGTGCCTCTCCCCAAAGCCCTGTACCAGGTGGATCCCAGTCAGTGGGACCATCCGAATTTCAGTCCATTGGGTGTCACTTCAAACTTGCAGAACTCCCCAACCCTGCCACAGGGTTCCTATTGTTTTGACCCCAACAACTTTGACTCAGTGGATCCTTTTAAACCCACCAAGAGCTTAGCCAGCACAGCTGCTGACTCCTGCCCCACGGCCGATAACAATCTCAATGAAATCCTGGAGTCTCAGACCCTGGAGGTGCAGGGCGAGGAGCTGGCGATAGGCAAAGCCTCGCCGAAGAAGGCCAAGTCGCGTTTGCTAACGTGAGTGATGCTGCGTGCTGGGTTTGCTGCTTTTTATGGGCTTGGAGGGGTCAGGCAGCCAGATGGTTGCTTAATGGGATCGCAGCCTGCATGTTTGTTTCCCAAATGCATTGGGAGTAATATGCTCCTATTCCTGCCACAGTGTTCTCATCCAAGCAAGTTTTCCTGGTGAGTGAGCTGAAAGATCGACAGCCATGGCAACCAGCCAAATTCAGTTTTCTCCCAGCCCTGTTTAGCTGCACCCTACGCTTGTGGTGGCTGTATCTTGTTTTCCCTTTCATCGAGCTGTTCTTTGTGAATTGATGGATTGAGAAAGCTAAATACACTCAGCAATGTTCATGTTAGTCGTAAGGGCCAAGTCGCCTGGTGTCTCAGATCCCAGTGAGTGCTGCATAGCAAGTAACTGGTCATAATGGGGTCTGGTTGCAAGAATCACCTGAGATTCTGACGTGGTTGAGATTCCAATATATGAAGTTGAAAATCCCCTGCTGTTAAGTGGTTTATTCAAAACACATCCTGAATGTGAGGCTTGGGAAGGAGGGGACTTTCCAAGTGCCTGTGCCTTCACGATACCTGTGTTTCTTCCAGACAATACAAATGGATGTCTGTTTCATCAGGTTTTTCTGAAACATTTTGCAGGTGTCCTGGAACTTCTTCTTTCATAACTAGGGAAGAGAAATACGGTTAAACAGACAGGCCATTTGTTCTGTCCGCTGTATCACATCTGCCCAAACAGCACGCAGTTTGCCTTCGTTTGCAGCACGATTTTGGTACATGTACATGTGGGAGTCTTTAAATATATATTTCGTTCTTAAAGAATGCCTTTAAAATGGTCATGTAAATCGTAACGTTTTACTGTGCCTCCTGGGAATACAGACTGACTTGCATTCACTCTCTGGGAATGCATATATCACTCTAAGCCTTTGATTATTAGTTGATGTTTTACCTATTGTATCTCAGGTTTCTTCTGAGCAGGGTCTGTGCCTTATTGATGTGTCCAGGTGATTTTAGTCTCAGAGTTTGAGGTTGCAAAATACAAAACACCAGAAACAAAACGTCAGGATACAGCTTAATCTTTTGATATAACCCCAATATGTCGTTTGTGAACAGACAGGAAGGCAGACAGAAATATTGTATAAGAGAGTCATTTCCCACTAAATAGTTGGGCCTTTTTCCTGTAATTATTAACTGCCACAAGGGTAGGTGGAACCAGCAGCAAAAGGAGAGGCAAGAAACAGGTTAAACGGGGAAGTTTGGGTAGCACGCAGTTTGTGCCGGTATTGAAATTTAAAATGAAACGAGCCACCATTCCGCTCATAGGTTGTCCAGGTGAAATTTTAATGAGGGGGCAAACCTGAAGAATGGATTTTAGCTGAGAGATAATGGGGAAAACCTGGCAAACCTGAATGTACTGGTCTTTCAGACATCTTTCAGAAATATCTTGCAAGGAATCTGAATAAATTTATGAAACCCCACAGCTCCTCTGTGTTTGATTCTGAAGTGGTTAAGACTTAGCAGACAATGGAATGTCTTAAAGTGTCAGTTTCCATCTCTTCTTTTTTTAGGAGCAGAGTAGGCTGTTCCAGGCACCTGGGTCCCTGGGGTTTGCAATTTTTGCTTGAATGTTTACTGCACCAAATAAACACTGAATTTGACCATCTCCTATCTGCATGCTCTCCTCCCAAAAAGAGAACTGTGCAACTCGTTACATTTATTCAAATGAGAGATAATATCCAGATCTTTTCACATGCTTTTTTTTCTCCATCTGTTTGTCTCTCTTTCCTGTCTATTATTTGGTGCATCAGGACTACTGAACAAGTGAAATTTCTCTGTTTTCTGTTGTAAGTACTCTTTTGTTTTCTTTGTTTGTTTCCAGTGTTTGTTAGCATTCTCCAGCCCCACTTCTCTCCATGGCATGCAGGCTTCTTCCTACCTTTTGAGTTCTGTTGTCTGACTCGTGTTCTTCACCTTGTTTCATTAGACAGCTTAGCCATGTGATGGTCTGTGTGCAAAGGAATGAGAAAGGGAGATGGCAGTTGTACTGTAGGCGTGCGTCTGTGCTTGCTCCTATGGAATGTCAACTTCCAATGTGTTTCGGTGACGTATAAATGGATGGAATCAGTGAGTTGATTAGGGGGATCGATCCATAAATCGTAGAGACAAATGTTCTTTTCCTGCGGTTGAGTCTTTCCTCTTCAACAAGGGATGTATTATTGTTACCAATTAAGACTGGCCCTATCCAGTGATTGGCAAGGAGAAGGTTAACAGCCTATGTCTGCTCAGAGAAGAGACTGAATGCCCTCAGTGCAAAGATTCATGTTAATTATTTGTACTGCAATAACACCTAGAGCCCAGCCACTGATCAGGGCTCTGTTGTTCTGTGTGTTGCATAGACACATCGTAACAGACAGTCCCTGCCTTAGAGATTCTACCATCTAAACAGACAGGACAGACAAAGGGCAATGAAGAAACAGCAAAAATATAACTTAAAGTTGTACAGCAGGTGGGTGGCAGGGTCAGGGATAAGGCCCAGGTTTCCTGCCTGCCAGGCCAGTGCCCTGTCTTGTTATTTTAGGGGATCCAGTTAGAACATCAGGCTGCCATGATGAATGACACCCTCCCCGCAGCTGAGCTCACTAAGGTCTGAGGTAGTTAGCTGGCATTTGGGCTGGGGCTTGCTGGGCATGGGGAGAGAATCCTGCCGTTGAGGGTCTCAAACACTGACCGCCAAAAGCCATTCTGCTGGTTAATTTTGTTTAGTGACAGGCCAGGGGAAGCTGCCTGAATTCTTCGTTTATAGCTCTCACCTTGGGGCGACTCCTGTTTGATTGTCGTGTTATTTTAACAAGGCCTCCAAAGCCTGGTTAGAGCAGCCAGTTCGACTTAAACATGCCGGAGGGGGCTCGTCCCTCTCCGGGCCAAGCCTCCCCTGGACCCATCATGAACCCTTTCAATAGCAAACTAGCATGTGCCACCCCAGCATGCAGCTGCAACCTACAGTGACACACTGGGCCGCTCAGCCTGGCCGTGACAAACTAATGTGCGCTGCACTGCTGTGCATGAGTGTCCCTGCCATAATAGATCAGGGAAGGAGCGAGTGTTCTGGTAGGAAAGTATTTCCCCCACTGCTGTGTATTCCCTTGTGTTGTCTCTGTGGCTGAGCTGCACCTCTATTCCCCGTGCTTTTCCATAGTCAGGAGGAGAACAGCATATATAGCATGACACCAGATTTCTAGGGTCCTTTTTATTCTCCTGGAACAGGTCCATCTTACTCCTGACTGTCTAAGGTCACACACAGCCCTCTCAGGAGAGTGGCAGAGGAGAGAAGAATCATGTAGGTTATGTGAGTAGATTTAGGGAAATTCAGAACTAGCTGGAATGGCAGACTTGGTTTATTTAAATTATGCCACCCCTTCTATGCCTGCATTGTCTGCTTAGTTCTCAGCTGGGGATGCTAGCGCACGCAGGGGCAGAGTTACACTGTGTACTGCACTGAACAGTATTAAACAAAATTAAAACTGAACTCAAGTGTTGGCATTTGCCTTCAGTCTGAAAACTGACCAGCTTGCCGTAGTGTTGTTTTGGGGGGATATTTTTTAATCAGGACGTAAGGCCGGGAGATCTTCCCATCATACATATATTTTGGAATCCATTTAACAGGCATTTTCCTGAACTGAATACAACTTCCTTGGTTTAGTTTGAGTCCTAAATACTGATGCCCAATGTGCTGTAGAAACAGGGCATTTCATGGCCTGCAGTTCCTAGTTGCGTAGTCCCATATCCCCATGGACGCTGGTAGCCTCAGGGTTTGTTTATTCAAAGCCATGGAGGTTATGGAGCAGGGCACTTTGTATTCCCACTCCAGGATTAGAACAACAGCAGAAGAGCACAATATACTAAGCGGAGAGAAGCAAAACTCAGCTGTCTCGTGGAATGTATGTAATAGCAAGCTACAGCTGAGAGCAGCTTAACCTGGCTCTTCTCCTCAGCTTGTAGATAGCCTACCAGGGGGCTATGGTACTCCGATCAGACTGGCTACCAGATAGTACGAGAATCTTCTCCCCAGCAAGGCTCATGGTGACCGCACATAAGGAGAGAGCAATCTGCCAAGCCTGCTGGCCCTGAAATTCAATTGCTTACATTAAAATCTTATGGAGAAAAATTGAGAGGGGTTTTGCGGCAGACACAGGCATAAATGTTAGCTTGCAAATAAGGTTCCCTCATAGACACACCATGTAATGAATTTCATTAGGCTCTCTCGGAGCATTAGTGACCCTTGCATGGAGAGTATGCATGATGGAAAATGTGTAGAGGCAAGAAAACAGAACAGGATGATTTGAGAGTGAATTGAACTGGGAGGGGAACACTTTAGGGTTTCACTGCAAATCTTTTCATACTTCCCCATTACAAAATTGCTGAAAGGAGCATTGAGACAGCTAGAGGCAATGAGCCTTCCTATAGATCTCTATAATGGACCCTCACAAGATCTGTCTTAAGCTCACCAAATATTTGTCCTCTGGGGAACCAAAAAGCAAGAAGTGGAGCAGGAGATTGCTAACTGAGGCAGTGAGGTGGTGGTGAAACATGACTTCCTGCGCTGCGTGAGGCAGATCAATGCACTTGTGCATGTTATCCTGCTACAAGGAAGATGCTGCCTCCATCTCTTCTCATGCTCCAGAGCCTCCTGCCTCCACATCCCTTCCTGCAGGTGCTGATGCATGCTCCAGATCCATGGGACGTGGCTAGTCTGTTTTGAGGAGAGTGCCTCTCCGCCCTGCATGCTTGATTGCACAGTTCAGAAAGCCAGTGATATTTTCTGCTGGGCCAGGCCCTTGGAGCGCTGTGCTGTCTGCTCGATTTGCTTAACATATTGGTTGACATGAATAAACGGAGTCCAAGGAAAAACAGACTCTTAGGGCTGGTCTACGGAGCTTTACAGACTGAAATGCCCCTCTCACCGATGTAGCCCCCCTGAAAGCTGACATCACAAAATCACCTCAACCAGAGGCGTAGGGCTTTTGTCAGCATAGTTAGGGTGACAGCGTTGCTGCAGACACTGTTCCTTACATCAGCTGTTGGCTGTCATCTGGGCAGCTAGCGCCCAGCTGCCCCCAGCGCCCTGGAGAGGCTCCTGGATGGGAGTGGGGTGAGAAGCCCCAGGTGGCTTCCCTTGACTCTCAGTAGGGAACAGAGAGTGGGGGGGCAGCCCACCCAGGACCCTGCGGGGCAGCTGGGTTTCTGGCAGGGAGCTGCCAGCAAGAGTTGAGAGACCGGGCACTCGGCTCCCCATGCTGCCCCTCATAGGTCGGTGGGGGGGAGTGTGGACATCAGCATTTGCTGTAATTAATGTGGTGGCTGTAAGTTGACCTGGCATAGGTTGACTTATCTTTGTAGTGTAGACAAGGCCTTAGTCCAAGCAAAGCTAGGTACAGGAGCTAAACTAATGATGCACCAGGCTGGGAAAGGGAAGCCAGGCCCCAGTGAGTCTGCTTGGGCAATGCACCCAGTGTTTGCCCCACCTGTAACGCAGATGTTGCTCAGCATTACTGGACACACTGCCACTGAAAGCTTGGCCTTAAAGAAGCTACTTGTGCCTCACTAGAGAGCTGGTTCTTTGCAGCTGAGACACATGAGCAGATGGTTTCGTCTGAGTTCCGAGAGAATAGGTGTCCACATCTCAACACCCACCAGCTCAACTGCTGCTAACGGGGCCCCTTGTGGGCAGTGCCAGCAGAAAGGCCAAGGACTCAGTGTGCCATGGAAATGAGCTGCCGTCTTCTCCGTTCAAAAGAAGCTGGCTCTGCCGTTGCCCAGCCTCTGCCTGTTCTCTGCATGAAGAGATTCTGAGTCCCCCGGCCCAGGACGGTTGATACTGCTCCCTTCCCAAGCATTGAAATTCACTTTTGAAACTCTCAGAGATTTAGCCTTTTTCCGCAGACACAGCCAGCGGTCTCCTGAGGAAGCTCATGATGGGCTCAACATCAAGATGAAAAGCAGCTGGCTCCAACTCAGCTGATAGTGACAGTAGCAAAAATCATCTTTTTTCACCAAGTGGAAGTTCTAGGAAAGTTCTGCCCCTTTCTCCCTGGCCAGGATTTGGCTACAGTGATCCATACATTCATCTCTTCCAGCCTGGGTGATTGTAACTCGCTGACTGTGGATATGAATGTAGATTGTGCAGAATGCAGCTACCTAACTCCTCAATGGGCTGGGCAGTTGGGAAGACACCATCCTGTGCTGTGGGCGTTCAGTCTGCATCCAGAGTTAATTGAAGACTGTGGCCATCATTGTGTTAGGACCCAGGTATGCCTATAACCACGTCTCCATCCAGGAGTTACCAGGGACAGTGCAGCTTGTAGAACCCAGGACAAAATACCTGAGAGCTGGAGATGAAGCATTCTTGATTGCAGGGACCCATGCATGCAATGAGCCACGAGAAGAGCTCAGAGAAACCCTGAGCTGAACTTTCTTCAGGGCATGCAGCCACCACTATCCCTTCCTCTTTGAGACTTCTTTTTCACCAGAACTGGATAGACAATTAGAATAAAAAGGAATGAAATTATTGTGCCTTTCAAACCAAGCAGAATCTCCTACAATCAGGGAAGGGAGAAAAGCAGATGACTCCATAAAGCCTGTGCAGATCGGACTTAGCTGCAGAAGGCATGGCCACTGTGAAGATGAGCACTTTCCAGAGCTGCTGGGTAGACAGAAGAGAATAAGACATGGCTTCAGGAGATGTGCTCTGGTGCTTGTGGAGGGTCTCTTTGTTGGAATGGCATCATCCTTACAGAAGGCCAATGTGTGTGTTAAACCTTTGGATAATATCACCGCATAAAGCTTTGGCGATTCAGGCTCATTGCTGGTTGTAATCCTCTCCATCAGCAGGCGAGAGTTGACTGGAGCGGCTTCCTCTGGGCTTTCCCTTTGCAGAGGAATAAATATTCTGAAGAAAACAGCAGTTGGTTGGTTTGGGTGGTTTTTTGTTTTGTTCTAAGAACTTGCTTTGCCATGATATTTTCCTAATAAGTGTTTGGACCTGTCCCATCAGCAGAGTGCAATACTAGCACTGGGGCTGCCCTTCATTTGCTTCAGCCTGTCTCTGCACATGCTTCTGTTTCCATCTGTCCTCCTCCCAGGGAGAACAGCAAAGCCAGTTCTGAATTTTTCTTTCTTTTTGCAGGAGTGGCTGCAAGGTGAAGAAATATGAGAGGCAGTCCTTGGTTCTGGATGCTTGCACTCAGGTACATGTGAGCAAATGACACTTTCCTGTGATCTTCAGAGACCAGTAGAGGCTTGTGTGTGGGAAAGTAGCTTGTTGAGAAGGAGGAGGATTTGCAATTCTGATTCAAGGCTGTCTTTCCAGATAGGGGCCTGATATAGTGGGGACATAATCATGAGAAGAGCTTGGCGGGTTTAGCTTTAAACTGATATTTACCTGTAACAACCCATAACCAATCAGCAGACTTTCTTGAGAATACTAGTTTGCACTACATCCCCCTTCTCCAATGAGAACGTCCTGCGACATCACCCAATGCTGGCTTTTGGGAGCCTAGTAAATAAGATGAGGAGGAGCTGGAAGAATCCATCAAGGAGAAAGCTTTGGCTTTATGTGTAACACCCAGATAATCCTTCCCCTCCCTGCCCTGCTAAGTTTTTCAGCCAATAAATGAAACCATGGTCTCTACGTTTTTTCTGTCGTTCCTGGAAGGGATTGTCATGAAAACTGGGGCAATGCCTCAGAAGTGCCCTCTGTCCATTTCTGGAGCAGTGGTGAGGTGCACAGTTTAATGGATTTTGTCCATGAAGTAAATCACCTCATTCCTTTCCAGCATGTGTTTCTTTCTTCCAAAACCTTCTTGAGATGCCCACATGAGGAGTTTCCAGCTGTTTTCCTTTGTCTGGTCTGTTGACCCGTTAGCCTGATTCCTGTGGATTAGTTTAGCCCTGCTGAATTGCCTGCCTTGATCCCACAGGACGAAGCAGCGTTGATCTCAAAAATCCCAGACGTTGCAAATTGTGATGGACACGCTACTGACGAAGAGAAGCTGGCGTCCACGTCCTCCAGTCAGAAACCGTCCGGGCCAGAGGTGAAAGGTGAGCCAGAAGACGACCTGGAGTACTTTGAATGTTCCAATGTTCCCGTATCTACCATAAATCATGCGTTTTCATCCTCAGAAGCAGGTATGGAAGCATATCTCTATTTCTCTCTCTCTCTCTCTAGCTCTATAGACATACAGCATGTACACTCAGAAATCCAAATGACCTCTAAAATAACCTCTAAGAGCAAATAGTTTTGAGGCAGCAGCAGCAGCATATCCCGCATCTTATTTACATTAATTGGGCTGGAAGTGACAGTGTATTCTAGCTAAACCCTCCAACTGTATTATTTACATTATGAAAAATCAGTCCGTGATTGTAAGTTGTTTTTATATAGGCCCTTTTTCATTTAGTATTGTATAGAAGCTGAGTGCAGCGCGTTAGAAAGTTAATCTCCATCACGAGTGGCTGAAACTGGCTCTGATACTGAATTTACAGAATAAATCCAGGATGACAAGCAGTCACCTCTCCCACAGCACTGGTTCTCCTCCTGCATTGCTGCTTCTGCAAATTCCCTGTCTAAGCCAAGAGTTTGTTTTGTCATGTAAATCCAGTGGGGTGAAGTGGGGCCAACCTGTTAGGAAGCTGCAAATGGACTTGCATAGCAATCAAATGTGAATCAAAACTCTATTCCTGTTTATCAGAAGGTGCTCTGTTGACACCTGCCAAGTGTGTGTGTGGGAGACAGAGAGTTAGTAACATGTGGAGTGATATTTAGTAATGGTAATTAGAAGAAGGGTGAGCAATTTACTTAACAATTTACATGTTCAAAGCACTATTCAAATGTTAACTAGTCTGCACACAGCCCAGTGAGCTAAGTAATCCTTCAACCTATTATCTTCATTTTACTGATGAGGAAATTGAGACAGACTGGTTAAGCGACTTGCCTAAGGTCACATTCAAGTTAGACTAGAATTTGGATGTGCCTAGATTCTAGTCCAAGGACCTGTGTACTGGATCATACTACCTCCCTCTCTATATATTAAAGAGTCCAGTGAATAAGAATTGATAACTGTTTTGGATATATGCCTGTAGGTACATTTGGATTTGCTAAGCAAGGTCTGTAGAAACAGTCGTAGCTGTATTTTTGTCTTCTGTTTAATTTGCAGCTCCAGCCAGTCCATTTTGAAATAATTAAAGTCAGGCAATGGCGATGTTAAATCAATGCCAAAGTTATAGGTGAAAACGGCAAAAACTGCCACCCTGAAATGTGCATTGTTTCTTACACCTTAATCACTTCTCCTGAAATGTTGGAAATAGCTGTAATGGTCTCTGTGAGCCTATTTCCTGCAGGAGAGAACTCTTCCTTCTCTCTACAAGGGAGATCACTGTTGATAATTAACTGAGCCACTAGTTGTGGAGTACGCCAGGTAAATAAAGGTTTCATGGGGTAAGGAGACAAGCTTTTATTTCACACTTTTTGTTCTTGTAGCACCAAGTAGACTCACAGGGCCCCAGTGCCCTGTCCCCTGAGTAGGCATGTGCCACCACTTATATAACTTTTCCATCATTATGATTTGGTCGCATTTGGCACTCACTTTCCATTGATGTAAAGAGATTAGCCACAATGCAGGGCAATGGAGAATGAGGGCTACTGAAAATCTAGAGGAAAAAAATTAACAATAGATCAAGTGGAGAAAACGAACATGAATCTGTAGCAGTGGAGAGCAGACCATTTCGCTTCCTCCTTTCTGTCATAATTGTATTTGATTATACATTTGCTTTTGCCATATTAGTGAGTGAACAGCCAGTCACATTGACGGAGCACCACAGTGTAATTTAGGAACATAGGGTTCATAAATTACATTCTGGAGTCGTGTGGGGTTGTAGAATCTCCACAGACATGAATTACTGGAGAAGACAGCTGTTATCTACTCTCCTCTGCTGCTGTTGAGAATAGAAAGGGACACATGAAAAACTGTTGACAGATCATCGGGCCCAGTTGGTGTGAGGATTATATCTGTGTTACTGGGGGAGGGAGGAACAGCTGTTGCTTTTTACCACCTGCATTCTCCACACAAATGATCCCACCCTCCACTTTACAGAGCATATGCATGTCTGACTCATTTCAGCCATCACTGAAATGCAGACACCTCTGAGGCAGAACACAGCACAGTAATTAACCAGTGGAAAATTTTACCAAGGGTTGTGGTGGATTCTCTATTACTGGCATTTTTAAATCGATGTTTAAATCAATTACTTTGGATGTTTCTCTAAAAGATCTAATCTAGTCAGGAATTAATTCAGGGCAGTCCCATGGCCTGTGTGATACAGGAACTCAGACTAGTGGTCTCTTCTGGCCTTAGAATTTATGAACTTGTTCAGCTGCACACTGGAAGTGAAGGATCTTGCACCCGCGCAACATTCAACCGCCTGGATTTTGAGCCTCACTGTTGTTGTTGTGGTTTTGATGGTTCTGCAAATCCAGACTGTGGAGGCAGAGAGTGGGGGACGGATGGGAGTAGCTCCTGTACACGCACCCCACTGAGTGTGGTTCTGGAAAGGTCAGGGGCTCTGGCCAGAACTGCTCAGAGGCAGCATCGTGGAGAACCCTTCCTCCTCTTGTCATGGGATGCCACCAAGTGGTGGGGGCAGCAGCAGCAGCAGGGGAGAATATGAGGACACAGGCATGGTTGGCACCTCCCTCCCTGTTCAGGGACGCCAGCCAGCATTGCTACACCAAATGGTGACAGAGAAAAGGATCCATCAGGGCAAAGTCTTGACAAGCACAAAGGTGGGGAAAAACCCTGCTCTTAAATGGTTATTCAGATAGAGCTGGCTCTGAGGCCAAAGCACTGTGAGGGGATTTTTACCTTGGGGACGAGGAAGGCAGAGGAAACCCAGGAATGCACACCAGAATCAACGGCAGGTCCCACATCCCGCTATTGCTTTTTAAAATGTCCTACGGTCTCCTGATATTTGCAAGCGACATGATGCAAATATGAGTCAGTTCAAAACTCAAATGGAGGCCCATTGAAAACGACTGGTCACTGCTGCTGAGGGTCGGGAGCCAGCGGCCAAGGGGATTTGTGGGAATGGCATCTGCCCGGGACAAAGGCACATGGCTGGCTGGCCACAAGAGGGGAGCGTTGCTGCCCTCTCTCTCCTGAGTGCCGCTGGAGGGAACCCACACAGCGTGGCCTATTGCTTCGCTGCCACCCATGTTCTTGGCTGCCCCTGTGGGAGCCTAGAGCCGAGGAAGTCTCAGCAGGGCAGTGATTTTCATTTTGAGGGGCAGAGTTCCCTCTCCCAGCCCTGTACAAAAGCATTTGCCATTGGAACCCCCAGTCCCATCTCCCACTCATTCAGCCTCTTGCAAAGTAAGAGGTTTCTTTTCATCTGGTTGTTTTGCAGCAGCCTCTGCCCTTTCCTGCCCCAGCTCCCCGTTGTCAGCATATTGTCCTTTACTCCTTGCATCTGTCCATCCCTATTTTCTGCCTGTTTCCTGTGGGTATTTAGCAGCAATTGCACCGCCTTGTCTCTCACAGGGCCTCTCTGCAGACTGGCCTGCGGAGGATGCTGAATGAGCAAAGCAGCTCATCCTCTCTAAAGCGCCGTCATCTGATGGGTTTCCCCTTAACTCTATCTCCTATTTGGAGATCCATTGCTCCTGTCTTGAGCCACAGGGCTGGCGGGGCAAAAAGAGATCTGAGAGCAAGACCTCTGTGCCTGAATCAGAGCTCTCAGGGCAGGCAATTGCCACCGATGTGGCACGATACCTTATTCTGCAGGGACTGTTAATTGTAGCAGCATGTTAGATCTGTCCCAGCCAGGAACCAGTTGGACAAACCCCTGCCAAGGATGGTCTGTAGATAATACGTGGTCCTGCCTCCCTGCAGGTGTGTGGCCTAGATGAGCTATCGAGACCACTCCCAACCCCATATTTCTGTGGTTCTGTATTACATTTATATGACACCTCCCGAGCACATCCCAAAGTTTACATGCTGTGTGGACAGCGACTGTGATTGATTGTCGACACTCAAGTAAAGCTTATTAGAAAGCAGGAAAAGCTGGAGATCTCATCTTCGTGTATTTGTACAGCACCTAGCAGAGTTTAGGTCCTTGTACGGCCCTCCTCACCACACTATCTGAACAGCTCCTGTCCTTAATGGTGTGTATCCTCCCAGTATAAATGAGGTAGAGAAGTGTCAACCCATTGTGTAGATGGGCAACTGAGGCACAGGACTGATGGATTGACTTGCCTGAGGTCACACAGGGAGGAAGTGAACTTGGGTCCCCTGAGTCTCAGTGCAGCAGCCTCGCCCTAGCCCTAGCCCATCCTTCCCACTCTAGGTGCTGATCCTCGCTGGAGCCCCTGTTCCGTGAGAAGAAAGGAAGGGGGCGGAGGTGGCTTGGCTGGGCACTGCGCCTACATAGAGCAGGTGCTGTGTCTTCCAGCTCCTTTGGAAAGCTGGTGCTGGTAGCTACTCGTCTGCTGCTGTGGGGTTCACCTGGTATGTGAGGAAAGCAGCCTGTGGACTGATCCAAAATAAAACTCCTTCCCTGTAAGGATAGGAGTTCGCAGAGCCTGTGCTCCTGAGAGAGGGAGCCTGGGGGAGATGGCCTTGAACTCTTCTGTTGCGGCAGATCTCAGTGCTAGGGTGACAGCTACGCTCTCAAGGCTGCTGTAACACCTCGTTCCCTGTGTTTTAGGGTTTGAAAAAGAGATGTCCAAACAGCTGGAGAAGGATGGGTCCAGCAGCACCCTGGTAAGTGCAGCTGCACTTTCACTCCCATTTTCTGGGCGGCTCTGATCCCCTGTTACTTCTCCTGTGCCAGTGACAACCTTCTGCCCCCGCCCCATCCCAGTGAAACGTTTATTGGCTGTGGGCCCAATTCTTCAGCCCCTTACTCCCCTCCCTTGACTCGAACAGACTGTTCGCATGAGTCAGAGCTGCTGATTGTGAGTAAGAGCTGGGCCTCTGCCAGCATACTGCGGCACGTCCGTGTACAGTGAGACGGGAGGTGAGAGACTGTGCTGAATATAATGAGAGGGAAAGTGCTTTGTACCACCCAGGAAGCCCAAGTAGAACCAGGGCAGATGGGAGTGTCTGAGACACACATGGTCAGGAGTGAGTGGACAGGCAGATGTTTGTGATCCCCAGAGTCAGAGGGGCAGCGGAGATGTAAGCAGGTGCTGTTGGAGCATTTTTTTAAATGCCCAGAAATACACCTTTAAAACCTGAAGGAGGTGAGCGAGGAAAGCTCAGGGGATAGAGCCAAGAGAGGGTTTTGCTCCCGTGGTAAGGATGCCACTGGTGAGCATCAGGAAATACAGCCCAATAGGCACGTTAGCTCACCCCAAGGACAGAAGGTGTTTGTGGGATGCTGGCAGCTGCTGCGTTTGCCTGCAGACCATCTCTGCGTCCTTGCCAGCTGCCTTCTTATTGCCAGGTGCTTGGGGAGAGTGGCATATGGTACCATGCTACTGTGGATGCAGTACAATCTGCCCAGATAGATTCATGTTGCAAGAGCCTCTTTTAAAAGATGGTGGAAAGCTGCCAGACTTGTCCTTCAACACACAGCTCGACTCCCACCCACACACTCATTACGCAAGGCGGTGATGAGCTGCATGCACTGCTCCCTCTGCTGGGTGATGCACAGAGCCCAAGCGTCTCTAGCCGTGGACAGGCCTGCGGCGAGCTGCTGCCGTGTCGGCTACTGGGACTGAAGGTGATGGGAGAGGAGCGGAAAAGTGAGCGACCGACCGACACCTCAGATTGATGGAGTGAATAAGAATCTAATGTCTCTCGGGAACCAATCCCAGAGATCAGTGATGGCAGACTCCGCTCTTGTGCTCTTTCAGAAAGGGTCCCAAACTCTTCTTCTGGAAGCCAGCTTGATTGATCTCTCCCTCCCCATTGCAAGGGTGGTGACAGCTGCAATGGGGAGGAAGTAAAACAGCCCTGGTAATATAGAGCGAGCATTGCTGCTTCCAGGGAAACTCCATGTCCTGCCCTCAGTCACTCTGTGTCAGTTCTGCTCTCTCAGCCTTGTGCCCAGTGCTGCGGTTGGGGGCCAGGGAGCAGTGTCAGTGTGGCTGTGAATGGCAAGTAGATAAAATTCCTTCCCTACTGCCATGGAGATGTGGGCAAGGAGATGCACTTCTCCAGCTCAGGGCCACGTGGCTGGAGGAGCTAAGAGAGGAGGGTGGCCAGCAGACAACAATGAGATTAACTACAGCAGCAAAATCAGCTTCCCTGGGACAGATTTAACTACCCTAAGCCTCACAAGGACATGAGTAAAGCAAAGCAAGGGGAAGGTGCAGCACTTGCTTTCCTTGGGGATTCCCAGCTCTGCACACCAGAGCATAGCAGCTGGTCTTGGGGTTCAGTGCAATGCATTTGTTACGGGGAGGCTCTGGGGAGACATGGGCCCACCTTAGAGGCAGACCCTTAGAGGTGACTGGCACATGGTGAGCTGTTCCCAGCAGGTCCTGACCTCGGCTACTGCAATTAACAGCACATAGCAAAACTCTTTTAAATCAGTAGCGGAACAGAGTATGTAGTAAAGGGAGTGTGAGGCCATTGTGGGATCTGGCTCTAGAAGCATCTTCGTTAGAACAGTCTGATATGCCGCGTGCTGGGCCCTGGGAAATGGACTTTCTGTCATTTCTAAATGTGGTTCAGGACTTGGGAGTTTATTGGCTTTCTAAGGGATGGTAGCCTACAGAGATGCTAGGCTGACCGGGAAGGGATTCAAACCCTTGCCCATCAGGTACTTCAGCAAGAGACTTTCTTTGGGGCCTGTTGTCTATTCACTGTGCTGTGCATCCTGTGAGCTCCTGAGTCAAGTCTGACAGCTACACTTTCTAGTGGCCATGGTGGGAAGCACTCAGCCAGCCTCAGCTGCGGGTGGCATTGGCTCACTAGAGGATGGGACGTAAGGGTACTGGGCATAAGTGTGTTAGGGTTTGCACCCGGACCAGATACTTCACTGTTTCCTTCCCAAAATGGAGACAGGCCTCTGAATTTTCAGTGTGCAAATACAGGATTTGTGGGCCTTTGGAGGAAGGGCTTTAGGATTTGTAGAAAACCCCAGTTAAGGGCAGTTGGGCAGAAGAGCTGCAGATGACTGTGTTACTGAGCAGTAATTCTTTTCCCTGCAGGGTGATTCCGGGCTGTGCTCAAAGGACAAAGGCCCGGAGGCCAGGATGACCGGAGTGAGTGGAAGCGAATGTCCTCTGGAAAGCATTTGCCTCAGTGAATCTGACAAAACAGCCGTGCTCACTTTAATAAGAGAAGAGGTAATAGCAACTCAGCACCATCAGGGCTGGTGCTGGCTCAGGGCAGCGAAACACGTACCCGCAGAGCAGGGATTCATCTCGGTCTATGAGAGTGAAGGGCCCAGCTCCATAAAGCCCTCTCCCTCTAGGGACTACCTCATACTAACAATAATCCCTGCTGCCCCCTGGTGCCAGATTACAGGGTTATCCAGGGTGTGGGAACTAGTCTCCCAGAGGCAGAGATGCTGCAGCATGACATTCTCAGGAGACATGGTGGGTCAGCGGATAGGTAAGTCATAGATTCATAGAGTTTATGGCTAGAAGGGAACAGTAAATCATCTAGTCTGATTTCCTGTATAACCCAAGGCATTACATTTCACCCCGTACTGAGCCCAGGATCTTGTGTTTGGTTAACACCAACCTTCCAGAAAGGTGTCCAGTCTGCATTTTAAGTCATCAAGTACTGGAGAATCCACCACTTCCCTTGGTGGTTGTAAATCTCCCTATTCCTCTTTGATACCTTCCTACTATTTGGCCAGTAATTCTCAGAGAGTGCTGAAGGTGCCTGCAAAGAAAGCAGCAGATCCTCCCCATCTCATACTTCCATCGTCTTGTGGCAAAAGGGAGACTCCGAAAAGGGAAGTTTTATAGCCATGAATTTATCTAAGATCTGCACAGGTCATTTATTGTAAAACACCAGCTGAGCAACCTGTGCTGATACGCAGTGACAGGTTTTGGGGCAATCATCTCATGCCTCAAGTTTGACACTTAAAATGTATTTTTTAAGTGGCATAAGCATGTAATTTTCTGTGGAAATGCTTCATAAACTTTTGCAATTAGGGGCTCCAGCCATTTTGAGCCAGCACTGGAATCTAGATTAAACCTCTGCACATTGCTGGTAATCTTCTAAGGATCTGTCTTGAGCCAATATCAAAATGTTAAGATTTTGCAGTGTTAGTGCTTGGATTTAATGCCTCTGACTATAGCGTCCAGTATTCCCAGTTCACGTTCAGAAGCTGAGCTTTGGTTGTAGGGCTCCTGGTCCCAGAAGCCAGCCCAGGTATGTCCGGAGGTGGAGAGTTAGAATTTGCATTTTGTTTCCATTACACTCTAGATAATCACCAAGGAAATTGAAGCAAATGAATGGAAGAAAAAATATGAAGAGAGCCGACAAGAAGTTTTGGAAATGAGGTAAAAATCTGCAGCGGGTCCTTAGGTATTCATCTCCCATGCTGTTCTCTAGCATTTCCACACCGAGCTACAGATCAAATCACGCGCGAGTCTTGGGGGCTGAGGACTTTCCATGCAGCCGCTGGGGTACGTTACAGCACAGTAGTTGATTCTGGCATGCTGAGTTGCTTGGTACTGAAATGTTGCTCATGCTTTTCTTCCGTTGTGACTCTTGCGGTTTAGTTAGCTTGGTGATAATAGGGTAGTGTGGATAGCCACACTCAGTGTGGAACATGTTACTAACCGTGAGCTCATCATACTCAGACTGTAACAGGACTGTCATTTTCTTTGCTGCAAGAGTAAAAACCCTGTTAACTGCATGTCTGGCCAGGTCAGCTGGAGGGAAACCAAAGGCAGATATTACTGGAGAAGAGAGGAGATGATAGAGAGGAATCAGAGCTATAATCTGGGCTATGTTTCAGTGACTATACATATAGCTTCAGACTGTGCACACAGGCTTGTGTCATTTTGTTTCATAAATCAAACCACCTACCAGCAATAGAGCTTCACACGGGGAGAAACAAAACCCAGACTGTGGCTAAGTGTCCATTGCCCCCTTTCATTCTAGGAAAATCGTGGCTGAATATGAGAAGACCATTGCCCAGATGATAGGTAAGGTCTCTCTGGCCAGTTGCCTGCTGACACTAGCATTAGGAAGCTGGTGACTCTGGGATGGCTTTTGGGGGGCTGATCACAACAACACAAAGGCAAAAAATGAACTCAAGTTTCATCAGCTTCCATTAATTGGTTGCCCATCTGCTGCTACAGCTGTGACTGGACACCAAAGGAGCCTGCAGCAGAATCCCTGACTTCCACTCCACATCTTCCTGACAATGACACCGGGGGGGAAGAAGGGGGCTCCTTAGTGGGAGGCTGCATGTGTTTCTATAGCCCTGGGGTTGCTCTCCTTTAGACACCGCCCCTGTTTTGCATCATGACGATACGTCGTCCAGCCAAGGGGGGCTGACAGAGGCTCTCCTGTAAGAGCCTTTTTTCCACACTCCTCAGTTGGCTAGTGGAGTTACAGTGATGCCAGCTGTGACTTTATCCCTGCTTGCTCTTGAGAATGCGTCCCACTCGGAATCCAGGCCAGGTCTGTCACATGACAGTGCAGAGCCAGAACCCCAGGCCATTGCAATTGCAGTCCCCCGTTACGTTTTGATGTAAATACAATTTACTTCCGATTCACAGAGGATGAACAGAGGACAAACATGACCTCCCAGAAGAGTCTCCAGCAGCTCACGATGGAAAAGGAACAGGCCCTGGCGGACCTGAACTCCGTGGAAAGGTCCCTGTCGGATCTGTTTAGGAGATACGAGAACCTGAAGGGCGTTCTGGAAGGCTTTAAGAAGGTCTTTTACTCTCTTGGGCAACTTGCTTTCCTCTTCCTTGTTGTGCCTCCTGTGCTACCTGTGTGATGTCTGTGGGAATGTTGGATGGGATGGGAACTGAGTTACTGCAGAGAATTCCTTTTTGGGTGCTAGCTGGTGAGTCTTGCCCACATGCTCGGGGTTTAGCTGATTGCCATATTTGGGGTCGGGAAGGAATTTTCCTCCGGGGCGGATTGGCAGAGGCCCCGGAGGTTTTTCGCCTTCCTCCGCAGCGTGGGGCATGGGTCGCTTGCTGATCGATTCCCTGCAGCTTGAGGTCTTCAAATCTCACTTTTGAGGATTTCAATAACTCAGTCATGGGTTCAGGGTTGTTATATATGTGTATGGGTAGGGTTTTGTGGCCTGCCTTGTGCAGGAGGTCAGACTAGATGATCATATTGGTCCCTTCTGACCTATGAGTCTATGAGTCTATGTCCTACCCTGTGCTTTCTGTTTACTGGGTCATAGAAGCAGACAAGATATTACTGTTTCTTGTCCAGTACTGTTCTGGTCAGATAATGTCCCCAGCACCACTTTGAAACAATGCTCCTCAGCAGAGTTGGGCAAATAATAGATTTTTAGTACACTGGCAATGCCAAGATTTTGGGGGCGTGGGGTAATTTTTTGAAAATTTCAACACATCAGAAGGTAAACAATCATTTCAGGTTGAATGGAATGCTTTGTTTTGATACGGAGCATTTTTTAATGTTTTTTTAATTTAATTTAAAATAAAATTAAGTGACATTTTAAAACTAAAAGTCATTCAGATAAAAACATCAGTTTTATTTTTTTAAATGTTGAAATTTAACGTTTTGGTTTTTCAGATTTTTTTTTTTTAATTTGAAACAATTTGCCAAAATTGACACACATTTGCAAAATGTTTTAATGTCACCAAATGTTCATTTTTCACCAAAAACAAGTTTCAGTCAAAAAATTGCCCAGCTCAGCTCCTTGGCCTCAGTTGAACGGTGTTTGTGGTGCTCACTGTTAAATGTCAACATCGTGATAAATAAGCAGGGTACCTGTCTGGGCTGTAAATGTCACAGGAAGTCAGTGGTAAGAGCTACTGGAGCTGATCTCAGCAGGGAGCTTGTTCCTTTTTATAGATTTTACAGTCACATTCTCCCTGTAATCTGTGAACAATAGAACATAAAAGCAGCGGAGGGATTTAAGCCAAGGGCTGGAGCAAAGGCAAGGCATAATAAAAACACTGGCTCTGACTCCTGTTCATGCTATCAGAATGGTGTAAAAGGGTCTGGGCATAAACGAGAAATTTGTTGGAAGACTAAAAAATTCTTCAAGTTGTGAACCTCCATTTCCATCTGGGTGGCAGTTTTGTAGTTCGTATCAGCACAGGGTGACATGCTCACTTCATTTAAAATTAGTCACTGTTGTTTTGCAATTTTTATCTTCCAGAATGAAGAAGCTTTGAAAAAATGTGCTCAGGATTACTTAACCCGGGTCAAACAGGAAGAGCAGCGGTATCAAGCCCTGAAAATCCATGCAGAAGAAAAATTAGACAAGTAAGAGTCCCAGATAAGGGCTACACAGAATACAGACTGACTCTAGGCAGAACATGGGAGAAACAAGGACAAGCTTTAATGTCAGTCTTTCAATTCAACCAGGTTTATAAATAACAAATCAGATTCTTTCAAAGACTCTGGTATGAATCTGTAGCCTTGAGAAAGGTTCTTACCATTAGTTAGAGGAATTTAAACTCCTGCAGGCTTACAAAATCTGTATAACAGAGTTTACAAAATGAAATCTACTGTTCTATTTCTTTTTGCATTGATAGCAAGATGGCCTGGATGATAGAGGTACCCTTAAAGTATTTGAGATGATGAGTTATGCCTGGTTATGAAGCTGCAGGTTATTCACATTGTTAGCAGTTATATTGATGAGATCCCATTACTACTTAAAGCATCATCAAGGAGCAGCACATTCTGACTGGTTTTCCCAAAGTCAGGAGGCAAAGAATATCAGGGACAGTAGAGGCCTCTTTTCTTAAAGTGGGAAGGCAGAGAACCCATACCCGCTCCCTCAGGGCTCATCTACGTGAACAGATGGCACTGGTTTGACTTAAGGTGTGAATGTAAACTGATGTAGTCAAATCCGTGTGTCAACAGTCTGATTTTGGTTTAAGAGGCTTATTTTGCTTCAGCTTAAACCTATTGCCGCTGACTTAAGCTACACCAAGAAAAGCTGCTCTGAAACTGAAATCAGTGAGTCCACACAGTGGGTTGCCCCAGCTTAACTAGACTAGTTTAAAAACTAATTTAAGGTAAACCATTGCAACTTTCTCATGCAGACAAGGCCTCAGAATCTATTGTTCCTAAACATGGAAGAGAATTGGAGCCAGCACAGCTGCTGAAGCTATTACTGGTTGGCTGAATATGCGACTTTATCCTTGGCTGTGTTGGGCGTACAGATAACTGTGTGCTGTGACACTGTGTAATGTTCCTCTGTGGCCAGTGGGATCAATGTTTTCTCTCTCTCTCTTTCCTCTCTAAACCCCAATGTAGAGCCAATGAAGAAATTGCTCAGGTGCGCACAAAAGCAAAAGCCGAGGGTGCAGCTCTCCATGCTGGGCTCCGCAAAGAGCAGATGAAGGTGGAATCACTGGAGAGAGCCCTCCAGCAGAAGGTAAAGGCCTGCCAGCTGCTGCCTCTGTCTGGATCCTGAAGTTGTGTTGTTTTTCTCTTGATTTCAATGGACTCAGTTGCCGTTAAAGTGTCTCCTACTGATCTTGGGTTCATTCCTCAGCTCTCAGCCAGCATGAATGAGGAGGTCTCAGAAAAGCTAGCCTGGAACCAGGCAGAGTGAGAAGGGGAGGAACAGAAATTCTGTTCTTTAAATCCTTGCCCATTATCCACTTACTGTCACACTGAAATATTGCTGTAGCTATTGGGAGCAGCTGCATGTCAAGCCATATCGTCCACTTAGGGACTTGAAATGCAGAGAAGACTAATGGTGTCGGGGTGTCTGCATGCAGCTCTTAAACCCCCATGCGCCCTGGATGTGTGCATCACCTGAGCGCATTGGCAGTTCTAAGGAGCTGGAGATCTGTAC
The DNA here is from genome assembly GCA_007922155.1 of Mesoclemmys tuberculata. Classification (NCBI taxonomy): domain Eukaryota; kingdom Metazoa; phylum Chordata; order Testudines; family Chelidae; genus Mesoclemmys; species Mesoclemmys tuberculata. Next base: position 10,850,593 of record ML675745.1, read on the forward strand.
TTTGTGATTAGCAGCCCCCAGGATTAGTTTAGACAGCAGATCCTGCAGGACTATCTTAGAATGCAGACCCCAGCATCGTTCTAGGGAGCAAATCACCTGGGGATCAGCCCGGATAGTGAACTGCCTCTTCCACATGCCTCTGTGTCATTCACTTGGCTGCTATTTGCGAGAGCACCTAGATAGTCCCAGGATAGCTGCTTTAGAAATGCAGTAGATGGAATTACAAAGGGATTCATAGCCATGATCCTATTGTGACAAAGTGAATGCCCTGAGCTACTGTGCCAACTGCTGAGCAATTTCACAGGCGTCAGCATGCTGTGCAAGAGAGCCCCAAGCCTTCCCTTTGATGATGATGATGACAATGTTGATTTGTTTGTATTACCAGCAGTGAAAGGGGCTGGAATTAATCACACGCCTGGTCACGCTCGGTCATAGGGGCACTTCAGCTCTTCATCTCCATGTGATCATTTATCTTTCAGAACCAAGAAATTGAAGAGTTGACCAAGATCTGTGATGAGCTGATTGCAAAGATGGGGAAGACTGACTGAGCCTCGCCACCCTTTGTCCAACACTCTGCACTTGGCTGCTTTGTTTGTAACTTCAAGCACCTTGCCTTATTCCCCAGGAATAATCTCCCCTGAGCAGAGAAGAGCACGTGTGTACAGCTGCTGCTCCACTTGGCTGCAGATCCAGTCACCCCCCGATGCAAAGCTGGTGCCCCAAAGACTTCTAGTGTGATCGTTTCAAAGATTTTACAGTTCCCGAGGTTTTTAGGGCTCAGCTCAGTTTCTCCCTATTCATGCAGGACAGGTGCATTTCTTTTGGTGTCATCAGCAGTCACACACCCAGTCCTACAGACAGCACCCTAATCAGCCTGGGGACACTTTCTGGGGACCTTTGTTTGCAGCTACGGAGCAGTTTTGAGTTGTGCTTATGTGAGATCTGGGTTGTTTTATTTGTTAGATCCTATCGCGCATTGAGCCAGTTGGCATCTTCCACCTAAAAACAATGGAGAGATTCCAGCTTGGATGCTAAACCCACATCCAGGTTCAGAGAACTAACTGGTACCTTGAAAAAGAAAGGCACTCTGGGGTCTCACTAGAAGTGTCTGAAATAGGGAGATAATGATGTTAAAATCAGGGGCATCTTACACAACCTTTCCCATTGCCTCCCCATATCCCTCTCTGCTTCCTTCCCCCTCCCCCCCCGGTGTCCACAGCATGTGGTTTTGATTAACTAGTTAGTCCTACAACTGAATGGTTTGCCTGAAGGTGGATTGATTCATTTCAGACATGCTGATCCCAGTGTATGATACAGTCATGTAACATGGCACAGCAAGTCCTGATCCCATGCCCTGCCAGCCTGTAGAGAGGGAAGCCCATGTTTCTCTCTGGGTGCAACTCCACAGCAATCCAAGATGTGATGGCAGCTCAGGCAGACAAACTTGTGCGAGCATGGGTAAGAATAGCCCTATCGATGCAGCAGCATGGGCTTCAGCAATGCCCCTAGGTCCCCAGGGTCCCTGGCGTGTTTGCACAGCCTGTACTGCTGCATCTACATTGCTGTCTTTAGCCGTGCTAGCACTGGTGTGTCAGGCTGAGCAGCAGTCACACCTCAGATTGCAGTGCAGATGTATCCTTGGTCAGTGCACTTTATTGCCATTGCATTTGGGCTTTCCGTTCTTTCTCTCCAGCCTTGGCGGGTCCTTCTTCATGGCTGTACAGCTGGCCCTTTCCATCAAAACAGATGTGCGTGCCTATTTGGTAACATACTTTGTACATCTCCTCTTGGGGTTGTATCACTTCCCCTGTTCTGCCCTGCAGCACCATCATTTCCTGGTATTTATTGGTGGTATTATAATAGTAATTCAAAATATGCAAAGCAGAGCTCTTTGCTGTTTGGCTCAAAATGCTTATGTGAGATTAGAGGAGTGACCCCTGCCCCACTGGGGACTGCAGAAGGAAGGGAGCAGGCCCTAATTTATACATATGGCCTAATGTCCTAGCATCCTTTTCTCCAAGTCAGTACAGGACGCCACTTAAAATGATGCAGAATGCTCTGCTTGCTGTTAGAAATGCTTTTGCCGTTCTATGAATACTAAAAGAATCAGAAACTTGCACAAGCAAAGTCTGCTCCAGACAGTCATTAAATAAACTCCCAGATCCATATGGGCAGGAAACTGAATCTTCCTAGCTATGCAGCAAAAACAGTCCATGGAACTGTAGCATGCATTTTCCCTTTATGTGGACCAAGCCAAATTCATGCCGAATTGCTGAAGCACTTTTCATGCTGCAATAGAGAAGCAGGAGTTCTGCAGGGTGACGTATATTTCAATGTGTGTAGCCTGGTTTTGTCCCATACCTGGAATGCTGTTGTGTGATCCAGCGTTAGCCGTGAGTTTTACCTGTTTGCATATTGGTGATCCTTTCCCACCCTGCTGAGTCACAGCTGGTCTCGTCCACATGACATTCACTGTGGGGCAGCACCACTAGCCTGACGGCGGTGATGCTCCCTAGCTGTACAAACTGTTCTGTCCATGCCAATTTCACTTGCCAGGGAATTGTGCCTTGGAACCTTTTTTCTGGGGTTTTGTGCAAACCAGCCCTGCCCTTCAGAAAAAGAAATGTAACTCCAGAACGTAACGCGGGCTGTGCTAGGCAACAGCGGTGGCAACAGTGGATCCTATATTAAAGTCCTGAGTGGATGGTGAAGTATCAAATCAGGAAACGATTTGCTGTTTTGGCTGTTTCCTACCCTGAAGGAACTTGAGCCCTAGCTAGTGGCAGATGTAAAATGTTAGCAAACATTTGGCTGCTACCATTTCATAACAAAATCAAACTTTTCTATTTTCTGGCTCCTAACATGGAGTATGCAGTGCATACATCTGTTTCCATTGGAGCCACAGAGCTAAAATATATTTTATTAAATGTATTATGTATAGAGATAATTTATTGTATGTTTAACAAGACAAAGATTGTGACAACCTGCCCCTGGCACGTGAATAGCTAAAGAGACTAGTTTAACAAGCCCCTTTTTAAAGTAGCATCTGGGCCTGCTGTGCATGGGAAAAGCTCCATCAGAAATTAGCCTAGGGGTGGTTCCCTTCATGTGATATGGACTCCCAGCTTTTTTCTGAATATCTAGCTCTGTGCAAGTGGCAGGAAAGGAAGCCCACCTGTTCCTTCACTGTTCCCCCTGAGTGAAGTAGTTACACAGCCCTCAGACATGTTGGTGGGAAGGCTTGTATCAGATGATCTACCAAGGGAGAAGGGCCACCTCCATCCAGGCAGCAAGTAAGCCAACCACAAACAAAGTACAGCATGCCGCGAGGCTGCTTTTCCTGTCAACCTCCATGATCATAGTTTGCATGTGGCCAGACAGAAGTAGGACCATTCTCTTTAGCTCACTCATTTCCAGTTTAGCCCTGTCCAGAACGCACTCTGGTTCTATAAGTGTGATTCTTGAATAATAGCACATCTTCTTTGTCAGGTGTTAGCTGGATGTTATTGCAAGCAGACAATGGCAAATAGATTAGTCCAGGGTGAGCTCCCAAGTAGCCAAACATTAAGATGCAGCTCTGAACCTCTGGGGTCTGCAGGTTTGGGCTGGAAACCTTATTGAGAACAACCGTTCTGTGAGGAGCTGGGCATTCTCCACTTCCAGTCCCAGCAGGGATGGGTGAAAAGTAGAGGGCGGGACATTGGGTGGGGGAGGAGAGTAATCCAGGTTTTTTCAGATCCCAGAAGTTATTCTTTGTTGTTTGGGGTTAGTTTTTGAGTTTGGGGCACAGTTCAGGTGGTTTCTGATTTTGGTCAGGAACCATTTAACTCTCCACTTGTAACAATGAGCAAAATTCCGGCACCATTTATGCCTCACATTAGGATTTGATGAGATGTGATTGTTACCTAGTCTTGGGGCTAGTCCTCTGCACAGAAGTGGATTTCACCCAAGGTACTCAAAAATGTTGAGTTTTAAATCAAGCAGTTCATATACGTGGTTGTGAAAGAGTAGCCGAGATCCCAGCCTGAACTGCTTTCTGCAAACAGTGCCCATGTTATAGCAGAGCTCAGACAGTAACCAAAATAGCAATGAAAACCTGAATGGCTGCTCCAGAACCAGATCTGAGCTTTTGTAAAACGTTATTCTATCACCAGATGAGAAAACCCTATGAACAGACAAGAGTTTGCCACAAAACTGAGAAGAGATCTAGGAATTAAGTGTGTTTACCCTTTTGTCTTTGAGTCACAGCACACGTTCTCCTCACCCCAAGCACTTCACTTAAAAAATGTAAATTGGGTACATTAAGGCCACTCTTCCTTTGTTGTCTGCTGTGATTTCTACCCTCAGATACGCTACCCCATACTATGCCACTCATCTTCGCTCCCATCTGTGTTTAGAGAAGTTAAATTAGATTTCTGAACAAACATAGCTGCATTGGCTTTCTCACTGGGGCCATAAGGGGTTAAAACAAAAGCACGAAAGGTTTGCTTATTGAGGGCTGAGAGTCTGGAGATCCAGAGCACTAGGGTGCAGGGGAACTGATTCCTCAGGGAGTGAAATCTTAGTATGTTTTGAGGGCCCCATCTCTCCATTTGGCTCTGTTGCTCTGAGATGATGCATCCTTGCAGAGAGGTTTTGATAAACTCCAGAGAACACAGCTCCATAAAATTAAATCCTGAGTCTCCGCATCTATTCAGAATTGTAGCTTGCAATTTACAAAGTAAATCTTGAACAAACCTCCCTCTCCTGCAAGGAGCTGACATGCAGAGAGCTCCTCCTCCCTCTGGTAGTAATCTGATTTGAGAGCATTTACCCATTTGTATCTGTTCCCCCTGTTGCACTTTCACTGTCTGTCATCTGAATGTTGTTTCATTTCTGTGCCTCTCAGCATGCAGTTAGAATTTGAGCAAACGAGATTCCTAAGGAATGATTTATTAACTATAATATGGTTATAGTTACATATATATAATGGTTATAGTTATATATAATGGAAGATGTATGGAACTTTAAATCAGTGAGACTGTTTTATCTTGTATGCTGCTTTATAGCGTACTGACCCAGGAGCACAGGTTTGGTATAGACTGGCTCATCATCTGTAGACTCTTCTGTTCAGGACTGTAAAGACGCCACTTCATCTTCTGCCATTCAGTAGTATTTGCAGGAAGGTTTGAAAGTTGCTGCTGTTCTCTGTACAGGGCGATAATGGCAATACTCGAGCTTTGCTGAGTGATTTTTACAAGTGTCTTGTGAACACAAAAGTATTTGAGTCCTTCCCTAATGAACAAGCCAAGATGTGTGCAAATACCTGGAAATTTGCAAGTGGCCATGCACCAAGTTCAAAGCATGAGCTCTCTTTTTTTCCAATAGAATTGCAACATCCCTTTAACTGTCAAAGATGCCTGCCTGTAAAATGGTTAATGTTGCTGTCTGCAAGTGTACATTTGCCAATAGAGCTCTTGTCTGCAGTAAAGTGCCAATTAGTGAGCATCCTGCCTGCATTTCTGCTTCCATGACATCCCTTATACAGTCCCTTGCCTCCCAAAGGCAGGAAGAAAAGCTCTTTGCATTGACTACTATCAGGATTTCTTTGTACAGTGTATGTAACTGCCATCTGCATAAATTTTATAGGTATAATAATTTCCCTTTTATATGTCAGGTAAATATTTGTAAGAGTTATACTCACACCAATGAGATTATGATAATGATTACTAATATATTTTTTCCATGTTTCATTGCCTGAATAAAAACTGTATTTACCAGTCTTGGATGCTTTTCCTGGGTTAGAAATCTTTTTTATTATATGTATATTGAGGACCTGGCTCTGATCTCATTTACACCAGGTTAGGTGTCACTCCATTGATTTCAGTGCAGTTACTCCTGTTTTACGCCAATGCAGGTGTGATCAGAACCAAATCCTGAGACTGGTTTGCATGGATACTAAATCTCACCCAACGTTAATTTTAAAAAACAATTAATGTTCAGTGCCCCAGCTCATGTACTTTATAGTTTCATACTAATTTGAGAAGTTCACAATCTTATTTTGTGAATGCATATGGTGGCATAGACTGTGCTTGCTGGCTGCAGAAGGGTGAATAGAGGGTTGTGGTCATAGAGCAGGAGGCAGGATTCAGGTCTAATCCCAGCTCTGAAACCGATTCCTTTGATGGCCTCAGGTAAATCACTTAACCTCTCTTTTGCATCTCCATCTGTGAAAAGGCAGATATTTCCCAGCCTGATGGCGTGGTTGTGAAGATGAAGGAGTGAAGGTTTAGGAAGTGTCGCAAGATATAAATGCTAAGCATTAATATTAACCACTTGTAATTCTCAAGCTGGAAAAATTTCAAGGGAAATTGGGGTGGAGGATTTGGGAACGGGAGAGCCATGTCCAGGCTGAGCTCCGACAAACAGGAAGAGGTGAGTTCCTTTTCTAACACTACAGATCAGCTTTATCAACATTTTAAAAACCCACTGCAAGGTCACTGCTGTCCAGAAGCTGAGAAGCTTTCTCTAAGTCTAAGCAAAAACTAGTGGGACATTGCACTGTGCCCCACAGATTGCTTCCATGCTGTCTTTTCAGCAGTGCAGTTACTCTTGCCAGGACACTGCACACGAACATTGCCTGCACCAGCTCCTCTCAAACAGCAGCAGAATGGTTCTGTACCCAATGCCCTACCATTCTGAGTTGTGTTCCCTCACCTCTCCCCTCAGAAAAATCCCTGGGTCCACTGCACTTAGACTTTCCCAGATTGGAAACAAGCCTACATAGTTTGCTGGAACTGGGTATTAAGTCTTGTATGTGCAGCTAGAGCAATGGAGAAGTGCATGTTAAATGGATTTAAATAAATTATCATTGATACTTTGCCCTTCTGTCCAAGGATCACAGAATGCTTTAGCAGTGAGAAGGAAGTGTAACTAGTCCCCCTTTCATATGAATAGGTGGGAAAATTGAGACATGGAGACGACATTTAAGTTTGGCAAAGATCACAGTGGTGCAGAATCAGTTTGTATGTATCCTGGCTCAGAATTGCCAGCATGAACCACTGAACAATGCTGCATGGTTATTCCTGTTTTTGATCCAGATAAAAATAGCTTTCTGTTCTTGCCTGTTGGATTGTTTTTCATTGTGATTGTAAGTGAATTAGAATAGGCCTCACTTATCTCAATTAGCCTATTTTCACCCAATCTCTACTCACTCAAGAGAGACCACCCTCAGGTATCTGAATTGCACTTTCCGGGGATTAGAAGTGACAAGGGCACTCATTCAAGCCAGACATATCATTATCATTCATTTTTTGTATAGTGCTAACTACTAGACACTATTGACAGGCACAAAGACAAAGTTTCTGCCATCAGGAGCTTACATCTACATAGACAGAGAAATATTGTGGTTGGGTGCTTTGCTAAAACCAAGGTCTCTCCAGAGCCAGCCGTGGTGTATTAAAGTCACTGACTGTTCCTGATTCATTCTTTCACAGCATAAACAAACCCTTGAAAACCAAATTATGCCTTGAGATGCCCGGAGTACAGCCTACCGTCAACCCCTGCCTGCATGCAGGTCTGGCAGTGCCCTTGGATTCTGCATCCTGTCCTACGTGGCTAAGAAGGTATTACCACAAATTGTGCCCTAAGTATGTTATCCTCGGACAGCTGATCCAATCACTCTGGTAGATTATGTGGAAGACCTTAATACAAACCAGAGACTCCTGAATATTCCAGAGACTCCAGGAAATGTCCGCTATGAAGACCCTGCTGGCACTGGTCATCGTCATATCTCTGGCAGCAGAAAGTAAGTGCCATGTAGTAGAAATCGATGGTAAATGCAACAACAGCACTTGGTATAATTCTGCACAGTTTGTTAGCTGCCAGCTTGTCTGTCTGTCTGTCCACCGTCTTGTGTCCTGTTGTTTCAGCTCTGTACAGTGGAATACCTCACCTGTTGGAGAGTGCATTCCTTCCCCAGCAGAGAATTTACTTTAGTTCACAGGAGTGTGTCACCTTCTCTTTCAGAGAGGGTGCAAAGGGAGATAACCTCCCTTCACACTTTCCTCTTCAGCATGTTTGAAATGAAGGCGTAAAGTCTGGGTTGGACTTTATGGAAACTTCAAAACTAGATTCTCTCAAGAGAGCTGGCTGGTTCCTGGTGTTTTGTGGGATTTGGGTAATGCAAGTTGTTCCAGGATTAGGGCAACATTTTCATTGCTGAAATGTTGGTTTCAGGTTTAAAACTTAGCTCTTTAGTATCATTCCTTTGTAGAACTACTTCTGAGCAGGAAGGCACAGAGGCCGTTCTGCTGCTGAAGGTGTCATGCCATGCTGTACAGTGTGTTATCTAGAGTCTGGTGCAGCTTTATGACTTGCTTCTTGATGAAACCAAAGCAACAAGGCTAGAAGGGTAAGACGAACCACTACACAACCTAGCAGAACAGGTACTGGTGGTTTGTATTCATTTATTAGAGGCTGTTCTCTACCTTTTCCCAAGGATGTTTTCTCCTCCCAGCAGGAAAGGCACCTATTGAGAGTTTTCTCTTCGTGCCAGCTCCCTTTCCATGCAGTTAGTGGTGGCGGGGAGTCTCTCTGCCCACTTCTCCGATGGAGGAGTCACTGCTGAGCTGGCAGTCATCTCTGTGGGCCAGAAGAAGCTCTGCAATGGCTCCTTGGGGAGATACAGTTACGTGCTCAGGAACCAAGGAGATGTTTGGTTTGCTAGCAGGTAACATCTTAAAACAATGAGGCAAGAGCCTCTATAGATGTCACACTGCACTGTTCAGAAGGGATGGATGAAACTACAGATGAAAATGTGTGACTGCCATAACTGTTGCTTGTGTTGCGAATTAAATGGTAGAAATGTTGTGATTTACAACGACTGATATTTTAAAATGCTCTCCTCATGGTCACAGACCGACGAGGTTTAGATGTCTGTACAGAATATGAGGCCAGTATAGACCAATGCACATGGGGCCAGCATAGAACTATGTCTTTTCCAGGGGGCCAGTATATATCTATACCTATAGTGGTAGGAGCAGAGGGGATGCAGGATATGCTCCTGGCATGTGCGCCTGGATCTATCTATGCATATAAGGCCAAATCCTGATATCCACACTCCACATTTACTCAGTCTTTACATAAGCAAAGCTCGCATGGACTGCAGAGTTTCTCCCAGGCAGAGGGGGCACACACACTGCCATTTCACAGGAGGGCAGCAATAAAAATCCTCAAAGTATTTTCATGCAGAACAGTTGGGTTTTCAGGACTAATCCACATTGCATTGGGACCACAGACGAGCAAGTGATTTGTGAATCTGAATGTACTGTTTCCTTGAAAGAATGGTTAATGTTTGCTGTAATTGGGCCCTCTTACCTCCCAGTTTACCTTGTGAAATACATTCCCTCACGACGGGTCCTTGGAGGTGAACCTCCTAACACACCATCAGCAAAAAACAAATATCCAGCCAACATTGTTCAAACCCAGCCATCCTCCAGGTGGTATCCAGAGTTCATGTTCTGGCCATGAGAGGGCTCTGTTCAGCTGAGAAAGTGGATTCTGACGAGAGGCACAGCCAAACCCCATAATGCTAACTCTGTGGGGATGGTTAAATATCAAATCCCCTAGATACCAAGATTTAGACACAATGTGATCCTCCAGTTTTTGTTGAGGTTTTTGGTCCGTGGGTGTTATAAACCAATGTTGATGTTTAAAGTCTATTGTTTCCCCAGATGATGCAAACATGTTAGCACCTTCTCAGCAGATCTAAGTGGGTGATGCTACGCAATCATGCAGTTTCTCTTGGTGAAGGGAGTGGGTCAGATAGCTACTACTGATGTGATCAGCCCAGATAAATTGAGCCCCAAGTCAGCAATAACTGGCTATTTTCCTTATCGCTCATCTCATCAAGTCTCCCAGCCCTCTGTGAAACTGAATAGAAAGACCACTGTTCTGCCTTGCCGCTTAGTGTCACGTCCTCCATTTACTTTGTTTTAACTTTGTTAAAAGTTTCTGTACCGCACACTGGGATGTGGCTTATAGGCAAGGTGCTGTGTGAGACTCAGCTTCATTAATTCAGATGCACCAAATGTCCAATGTGCACGCAGTATGTTACAATGCAAGCAAGTCTGCTATTGGGCCAGCCCTGGGGTTATGAATTTAAGTTCCCAGCATGTAGCTCTGTGCACAGCTGGCAGGCGCTGAGAATACTCTGGAGGTGGGGTTTAGAGCCCTGTGGGGAAGTGAGGTCAGAGAAGCTGCAACCGCAGCACCACCCGTTGCTGGATGAAGCGCGGAGGGGCTTTGTTCCTAGTCTCCAAAGCAGAGATCCTCAACCCCTGGCACGTCCTACTCTTGCACAAAGCATTCTTCTCAGCTCTTTGGAAGGCACCATGTAAAAGCCTGATAGTGATGGATGGGAGGGTTGCCCCAGGGGCTCACAGAACTGTGTTAGAGTAATGGACAAGCCTCCCCAGTATCAGATGCCATGGTGACATGCTTATATGTTAATCGGCTGGATTAATCCACATCTTCAGACTCCTGCATAGTTTGTGTAGAGTATGGGCCTTTCCCATAGCTCCTCTCCTTTCCAGATGCAACTTGGGTTGGAAACCAAAACTGCCGTAGTGCCCCCTGCAAAGTTTTTTCTTCCAGCTGTTACCCTCTTGCTAGTGGCTCCACTATGAAAGCCCCAGATGCCAGGGCATCATTGTAGTAATTCTTGTGACACGCTTTTCCATGTGAAACTGCTGGTTGCAAGGGGGGACTCATCTGTTCTGGGCTGCGTACCGTGCTTATTGCTGCGGTATCAGAAAACTCCACCATAAACAGCTGCATCAGAACAGAGCTTGGCAGGAAAGGCCCAAAGAGTTTTATAGATGCTTATTTTAATTGGGTTTTTTTCAATTAAAATGTTCTTTTTGGTTATTAAGTTAAAGGGCAATGGGGGACAGAGTTTTTGCAGAACGGGGACGGAATGGAGGATCTGACTTAGCTTTGTTCTCATCCATTTGAGTCACTTCTGGAAGATTATTTGAATGTATTTTGCATGTGTGAGACAGATTTGCCTCTAGTATGGAGCAATCCATCCACAGTGCTCAAAGCACCCTCCACCCCTGCCCAAATAGGAAAAGTGAGGCACAGAGAAAAGTGAAGTGACTTGCCCAAGGTCACTCGCTGACAGAGCCCAGATTAAAACCCACATCTCCTGACTGCCAGTCCAGGGCCTGACGCACTGGCCTACACAGCCTGTGCATGAATAGTGCTATAAAGGATCTTTCACGCTTTGCCCCTTTAGTGTTTCCTGAGGGCAGCAGCACCTTTGATCTGTTCTGCCAGTCACACAAAGAGAATTGTCTTTACTATGATCACAAGGTTACTGTGCACATTCGCTGCTGTGGGACAAGCGAATCATAGAATTATAGCAATGTAGGGCTGAAAGGGCCCCCGCATGGTCATGGATGGATCTATGGCTGCTGATCCAGCGTGGGAATTACTGACGCGTCATGCAGAGGGAGCCATGATCAAGCTTTATTGCTGATACATGGCATGTTGTTACAGCGCTGACAAACGCTTTTGCTGTTTGATCAGAAAAGCAGCATAAAGCAGGCTGGGCCTGAGGGACCTGCAGGACAGTTACGCTCCCTCTCTTTTCTCATTCTCTTTGCCAAGGTAAGGCTCTAAAGTGCCACAGCTGCATTGCATCAAATGAGGAGGATTGCAACCAGCAAGGATCTCACAGCTGTCCTCAGTATGCAGATGCCTGCTACACAATCATTGCAACAGGTAAGTCCTTATTGACAGTTACAAAGCAATCACCAGTTAATGTATGCCTAAGGGAACAAACGACACAGTCAGGCCCACAATGAGTGCTCCACAGTGCACTGCAAACTTTTCCTATAATGTGACCTTCATGTGGGGTATTGAAAACGCTGTTAAACTTGTAGGCTGTCATTTTAAATTGATGGGGGGAGGGGAGAAGTTGTGCCTCTCGGTTTTAGGGAGCAGCCTGATATGTCTCTCTCTTTCTCTGGATTCTTGTGTGTTCGACTGCAAGCTCCCCACAAAAGCAGTTATGTTTTTATCTAACGTCTGTGTGCATGCGTGCCAGGAACATAACACGTCAGGAGCAGCATCACCAATGACTTCTAAAAAAAAAAAAAAAAGTCAGCTGCAAGCTAAAGAGAGAAGAGACTAAAAAAAGGGAAGGGACAGCAGTGTCTTGGAGGAGAAGGAGAGAGCTCTAGAAACAGGAGGGAGGGAGCACTGCGGAAGGTGCAGGCATCACCTGTGGTGAGCTAGCAAGGAAGGGTGATGGATCCATTTTGGAAGAAATGAGTTGGAAAGTTGGTTGCTATGGGAGTGTTTCCAAGGCCATTAGAGCAATTCTGAACTGGATTTGGAGTATGATGGGAGGAGCAGAAGTTGCTGAGAATGAGGGTTACGGAGGCAGTAAGTGAATATTTTATTGGCCTCTTACAGAGAAATGTGTTCTTCCTAGGGGTCAGTGGATAAAGGAAATCAGGTTTTCTGCCACAGAGGTCTGCAGCTTCCCAGTCAAAATTAAAGCACTCAGGTAGCCATTGTTGACACTGCTGGTACCCCAAACAAAACACACCAAATGGACTAAACACTAAGAGAGCACAAAACATTTTAGCCACGTCCAAAATATTTTAAAAATCCAGAACATTCTGGTAGCAAAAGCGGCTAAGAAATTCCTACAACTACCACAAAGTTGGAAGTTGAAAAACAAATTATTTTTTAAAGAATTGGGGAGTTGTGGTTAAGAAGCCAGCAAAGGTGATGGAGAATGGGGATGAATCTGGACAGACAGAAAATAGTCCACACAAAATTAGTAGAACCTAGACTCTTGTATATAATATATATTAGCAGAAGCTCAGAACCCACAGAGGATGGGCTCAGAAACGGAACAGGAGAAGCCTTCCCTCGCAAGGAGTTTATTTTTAAAATGTCCATTTTAGGTTTCAATTGGTTCCAGGAAAAGGAGCAGCACGTGCCCTGTGGGGATTTTGTGCAGCTGTCAAGAGGCTGCTGCTGAGGGGAAGGTGATGTGCAGAAAGGGCTTGTCAAAGGCAGTCTTAGCGGGAGGTTTCACCCAGCAGGCAAGATCAAAGACCTGAGATGTGGAAGAGCCTGCGTGTGTTTATCTTGTTCCCAGTAGCCACGTAGGAAGGACTCAGCAAAGGCTTCCAAGCTTTTGAGTAAAAGTCACAGCAAAGGCCAAATGGAAACCAGCAATCCGGGCCATCCCACAAGTCCATCAATCCTGCCTGAGACGCCTGAATAAATGTCTAGCATGCTGTCAACCTTCAAGCTAGAGAAATCTGCTCAGATGCTACAGCAAACAAACAGCCAGTCTTCGGCTTGCCAGAACCAGCCCTGGACTTGGCTTGCCTTTGTTTGCACTAGGAAGCAATATACTAAAGTGTTAATGACCAAATAACTAATGTGGCTCCACACTAAGGCCTGGTCTATACTTACCTCTAAGATTCAGCAGCAGTCGACGGGAGATACGCAAGCAATGTAAAAAACTTGTATAACTCACATCAACTTTGCTGCTTCTGTTCTTTGCGGTGTCCACGCTGCGCTGCACCGACAGGAACAACGTTCCCCTCAACGCGGCGCTACACCACTTTCGGAGGTGGTTTTCCTAGGTTGGTTTCTGGATCGCCTGAGCAGGTCTTTACTGACTGTTCAGTTGATCCAGAGAAATCAATCTGATGGTGGCGAATTTGCCGCCCTCAGTATAGGCATAGCCTCAGTAACCAGAGTGATCAGCAGGGCCTTGATAGACTTAGTGCACTGCCTGGGGTGAGTAAGGAGAAAAGTAAGCCCTGCCTAGAGGTAGTAAAAGTGTGTTGGTTAGTTCACAGCTCAGTTTTAACAAGGATGAGATCTGGTCTATATTGAATCAGCAGATTTGTTTACTCTGAGCCAAAACTCATAGATTTCTAATGCCCAAAGGGACCGGGTGTGATCATCTCGTCTGACTTCCCCCATAACACAGGCCAGAGAATTTTACCCAATGGTTCCTGCATCCAGCCCAGACTTTCAGGTAGAGCTAGAGCATCTCTTTGAGAGAGATGTCCAGTCTTGATTTAAAGACTCCCAGTGACAAAAAATCCACCACATCCATAGGTAAATCATGCCAGTGGCTAATTAGCCTTGCTGTTTAAAATACCTTCTGTTACTGCACTGTCCATAAAAACTGGGTACCAATCTTTTATCACTATGATTCCATTCCACTGGGAACTGCCATTCACATCAAGCGGCACTGTTCACTCAACGAACTAGTCAAAGGAAGGGTGGCTTACCATGCCGAACGTGATACGTATATCAGAGAACTTATTCTTCGTGATCTGCAGTTCATCAGGTGATGAATCTGCGAAGAGCAGATCCCAAATAGTGAGCTGGGTGACATGCCATTTGCTCTGAAATCACCTGATGTAAACAATTATCCTTGATTCAAATAGTTCATCAGATTGATTGTTTCCGAAAGCATACCTAAGAAGAATAGGGAAGAAGATGACAAAGCGGATAGGTGCTAAGACGCAGCCTTGCTTCATGCCAGTATCAATGCTAAACGCAGATGATGTTTCATTTTCATGCAGGCTAGTTGCCTTCATTCCCTCATGTAACAAGTTAAGTATGGAGAGCCCTTTTCATGGACAGTGCAGTGACATACTATAAAATAATCACATTTGTTCTGAGATGTACAGCAAGAATTTTCTACCCCACAGAAAGTCATTCTTTACGATGTGCTGTTCTGGTCCTCCAGAAACAACACTATGACACCAGAAAGACCAAGTTCACTCCAACCCAAGGGCTGAAGGACAGCACTGTGGTCTGGAACAAATAGCACAGAGTTGGAAGGCAGCTGGTATTGAATTCTAATCAGGGCTCTGCCACTGATTCACTGTAATTTTGGCCTTTAAAACAATGTGGCTGCAAATAATACTTAGCCACCTACTTCCTAATGGGTTTGTGAGGGTAGTTTCTGGAGCGCTTTGAACCTATATAAATTCTGTTATCCCCCAAGCTAACTGGGTGGCACCACAGATCTGTTCAACTGCCTTAGTTGATGTCTCGCCTGATAGAGAGTCCGTTCTCAGGCAAAGAAGGCATTTTTTACTCTAGTTATCTAGCATAAAAAGAGATCTCTAGCTCACGCAATGATGGGCCTCTGCAAGTCAGCTTAGCACAGGGAGAAAGATTTTTTCAGTCCAGTATCCTGCTGCCATGACAATATGTAACAGCCTGTCCGTGTTTCTTTTCAGATAGTGTCATTAAGTCTTGTTCTTACAAGTCGTTCTGTGACCAAGCTTGGTACAGGAGCACGAGTGGGGCCACCCTGGAATGCTGCTACAGCGATGACTGCAATGGGCCCCAGAGAAGTTCCAACGCTGGGATGAGGAGCGCAGGGCATTCAACACAGTTGCACTCTCCCATCTTCATCACAGTGGCTGTTGTATGGAAATTGCTGTTGAGTTCACTGTGATGTGGGTCACACGGTGTTGTGCTTTTCGTTACGCAAGCTCAGCTGTTACACCAATAACGGAAATGTGAAATACACTGGTAGCTGTTATACCAGCGTACCTGCTCACTGTAATGCTGGATGTTGTCAAAACTAACAGTTTAGCAACTCGTACATTTGCCCTAATTTCTTTTTGCACTAGAGTCAGAGGGTCTCAGGTTGTTTTCTGCTTAAATCTCAAAAGACATAAGTTAAATAAACTCTACAGTTGAAAAGCACAGTCACAAATACTACTTTTCATTTTACAGCAACGCTATAAGCCAGCAATATAACAGGTCCCGGGTAAATTGTTCAGTTGCTTCCCTATCCTCCCCGTCTAACTCTGAGCTCACTTAGGCAGGTCTATACGAGGAGTGCTTTGCCAGTATATACAGCAAAGCACTCCCAGGGTGGACCCAGTTTATACCAGCACAAGGGCACACAGGGAGTCTTTGGCAGAGCACGGAACTGATGCTAGGTATCCCAAGTCCTAAGCTAGTGTCCTAATCACTGGACATCCTTCCTGTAAAAAGGACACGTGTCAACTATGGATAGCAAAGGGCTGAGGCATTGCCTGGGAGGTGAGTCTCACTGGGATGGTGCCTCTGGCCGCACACTGGCCAACCCAATGCACAGCTGAATGTTCTTTCAGGTCCGTGCTTTCAGGTTGATGCAAGGACTTGGGGGTGTGGTTTCTCTTTCCATGACTGTATAGCTCTGGGCCTGGACTAGACTATAAATATAAACAGGTCTGGGTATTAACTAATAATGGCCCCTGAGTCTGCTCTGGGCGCACCCCTTGTGTGCTGCATGAGGCTGTGACCCTGCTGTGCCCCCCCACCCAGCCAGAGCCAGATGGCTCCACAGAGGCAACGCTGTTCTTCTCAAGGAGCTAGAAGCATCAGCTCAAAGCGCATGTTACATAGTCATATGAGTTACGCAGCCCTGAACAAGCAGCACTTTGTGTGTCCACAGAGACTAAAGAGACTTTCACGCTTACTAATTCATCTTCTGCTTCTTACAATCTACCCTGGGAGGCCTCACTTTTCCTCTTCCTACCATGCTGCGCCTTTGGCCCCACAATGAAGGGTGTGTTCTGCATGCAGTGTGAGGCTATTATTATTATGCATTAGACTATGGTAGCACTTAATGCCCCATGGGGGTGGGGACGTCCATGGTGCTGGGTGCTGGACAAACACATAAGGCAGGTGCAGGCCTTGCCCTGAAAAGCTCACAGTCTAGAGCAGTGTTTCCCAACCAGTGTGCCATCAGGCCCGAGCAAGTGTGCCACGGAATTTCTGAGTTGGCTCATGAATATCCATGAGTTCATTTGGAGACTATGGTGGTGTGCCTCAAAATAATTAAATGGTATCAAGGTGTGCCATGGCAGAGAAAAGTTTGGGAACCACTGGTCTAGAGACAAACAGCAGACCCAGGGTGGAGAGAAGTAGCACAATGCACAAAGCGGCGGGAGGAGAATGGCAGGGCTGTCAATACTTGTGATGATTTGGGGTTGTATGAAAACCCTAGCTCCAGGGGTCATGTTATTACCTGAGAATCTCTGCTTCTGTTTAGAAAGAGGGGACATTTCTCCACATCATGATTGTAGAAAAAAGCTTGAAAACTTGAACTCAAAAGGCACCAGCAGGCAAACAACCAGAACTCCCCTCCTTTTATTATTGTTTAAAATTTCCTGATATTTAAGCCAGTCTTGGTTGGGGAGTGGGAGGGGGGCACTGATTCATGATTTTGAAGGGAAAGCTACCTTATGATTTTAGAACATTTGGGCATTGGCACTAGTGGAACGGCCATAAGTCGTCTTAGCTCCATTTCTTCTTTCTCTATTAACAGTATGTATTTAATTAATTTATAATGGGAGTGGGATAGGGTGAAGGGGTGAGTGAGTGGGACCAAATAGAAAAAGAAGGAAGGAATGAGGGAAAGAGGGACCACTGCCTATCAGCTGTCCAAGCTGACCTTCCCTCCCCATTCTGCTGTCAATCCATGTGGCTGTTGGGGCTGTGACCCATCCATGCCTATGGTAGTCACCTGAAAATGCCAAGGTCAGGGCAGGATGCCAAAGGAGAGCAGATTCTCTCAGCACTGGTGGGTGACACTGAAGTCTGACTTCCCAACCAGCCTCAAACAATGCTTCTGATTCCCCACACTGATTATCAAGAAGCTAAAATAAAAATATACACAGCCCCCTTTACTGCATTTCAGTCTCTGGCTCCCAATCAGCCACTAGGTCCAGTAAATAAATAAGTTATTTAAAACTCTATGCTCTTTACCAAAAAGGTTCCCCTGACCCCAAAGGGTCAGCCACAGTATCAGATCAATGTAAGTTTGGATCTTACCCAAAATTCCACACTGCCAACCAATCCTTTAGTAAATAAAACTTAAAGGTTTATTATAAAAAGAAACATACTATAAGAGAAATGTTAAAGGATTAAAGCAATCACATACATACAAATTATTGGAAAGTCCATATATATCAGGTTTCTAGTAGACTTGTGGAGTTTGCAGCCTTGTACAGTCCCTCTGGTTTGCATCCAGTACCTGGATGGGTTTCAGTCCTTTGTTTCACAGCTTCAGTTCAGTTGTAGATGAGCTGATCCAGAGGTAGGCTGAAGCTGTCTGAAGACAAAATGGATGTAGGGCAGCTGCCCTTTATGTCCCTTGGCCTTTGCCATGCTGCTTGTGGAAATTTACAGCAATAAGATGGAGTCCAGGGTCACATGAGTAAGTCCGGGTGACTCATCAGGTACATCCCTGGCTTCTCCCCCTGGGCCCGTTGTACCTGTGAGTTTCCTTAGTGGGCCATTAAGCAGGCTAGTGCTGCAGCCATCCTGTCTGGAAGAAACACAGCCCAATATGAAATACAGATACAAACATATCCATAACTTCCCTTACACAAACAATCCATGAACATAAACATTATCATCTTACTTAGCACATTACAGCCTTTCTAACAGTACCGGATATGGCATATCTCACATGAATTATGTTTTTGACATATTGAGGTTAAATATAATAAATGCCCCCCTCCCCAATCCACCCAGTGTGATTAGGCATGGTGTCTCCCGTGGGGTGGGTCATTGTGAGAGTGCTAAAGAAGGCAAGGGACTCTGGTTGGACTTCTCCCTGCCCTGCCGCTGATTCTTGCTTTTGCTGAGGAAGTTCCAGCTGCTCCAGAGGGCTGGTGCTACACCCTCACCAGGGACAGGAGTCGCTGTTCTGCTTCCCCCAGCCCCAGTGGTTGGAGAAGGGGGAGCTGGAGGTTCTGAGACATGGTGCAGCTATAGGGTCAATGATAAGTTACATGTATACACTATAGCCCCTTCTCCAAAGGGAGTTTGTGCAAGCAACAGTGGCAGCAAAATCTATCAAATATAGGACAAAAGAGAAAAGGCGCCAGATTCTATAACCATAATCCAGAGCACCCCTGCAATCGGTTCCCATGTGACTGTGCTAGTAGAAAACAGAGCTTTTTCAAAGCCGGCCTTACTGTAGTCATAAGGTCTGCAAAAGACGCCTCCATCTAAAAATACTCCATGGAACATTTTAATCTCTGCAAAGTAGCCAGAAAGAAAAAAGGAAAAAGAGCTGGCAGGGGTAGACTGAGAGAGAGCTCCATTTGTGTCCTGTATGTGGAAATATTGAAAGAGAAATCCATCAGCGTCAGCCTCTGGGAGAATGATGAGCAGATCCTTGGTTGGTAGAATAGAGCACTGTGTGCCTGCCCCCAAAGACGGTCCTGCAAAGCATACCCACCAGCATGTGAAATACTAACAGACATCAACGGGACTTTCCAGTGGGGATGCTAGCACCCCGAAAGAGTGAAAAGCAGAGAGTACATAGAAGAGACATACTTACAGGATAGAGTAATGAAAAAGCACAAAATTGGGAGGGCTAAGACCAAATGGATTGTTCAGAATAAGAGGGCAGAAGGGTCTCTTAGGATAAGTGTGCACAGCAGCTAGACACCCGCAGCTGGCCCGTGCCAGCCACCTCAGGCTTGTGGGGGTCGGGCTGGGGGCTGTTTCAGTGTGTGGAGACTTCTGGGCGTAGGCTGTAGCCTGAGCTCTGGGGCGCCCCACCCTGCAGGGCTCCAGCACAAACTCAGAAGTGAAACTGACCCTTCACCCAAGCCCCATGAGCCTGAGCTGGCTGTGGGTTTTTCTTGGCTGCATAGACACACACTTAGAATATGTGCTAACCACTTATGCTCCCATACTTGTTTGCTCATGTATTTAGCAGGGGCACTCTGAGGAGCTCTGCTTGTCTCTCTTTTGCCAACCAACGCTGGCGTCACCCTCCTTGTGTCATTTGAATAAAAGGCATGAATTCACTTTGATGACGATAACACCCTCTTGTATTTACTTTTTGCCCTCTATCACCTGTGCAAGCACCATTTGCTTCTCAGAAAGGGGAAGTATTGTAAATACTTGTATAAATGTGCCTTTGCACAAGTATTCATGTCAGATATATGCAGGCAACTGTCTTGGACTCTTCGTGTGAACTTGAGAGACAGCCACTTGAGAAGTGGGAATGATGGGCTGTGCCAGATTTTCATGCGTTTAGCACCCAGAATGAGGTTTTTAAGAGGCCTCAGGACCCAATGTGCTGACCTCTTCTGAAAAGCTGGCCATTTAGTTTGGTGCCTTAATGAGAGCTGAGCACTTGAAAACCTGGTCCCATGTGGCTTAGGTGAACAACTATACAGAGGAAACAGCAAATACTTGAAGTGAGAGTTGTGGCAAATAACCTGAAAGCAGCCCACAGGCTGAAATACGTTATCATAAACTAACAATTAAATAATATAAAATGACAAAAATACTGTAAAAAAGGCAAGTCCATCTGTGGATAATTCACCTAAAGAAAAAAGGCTCCATTCACCAAACACACAGTTTTCTGATAACAGGTCACCCAGCTCGTTTCCCACAAAGAGAGTTCGCATCCTGCCACTGCATTACGCCCACATATTTATGATTGTAGATGTGCTTATGAATGTTTACACCAGCAGTCTCTAGATATTTTCCCTGTGCGCAGATGTAAACCCATGCATAGTTCTACTTGTAACTCATAGTTATCGGTATGTGCTTGGCCATTCCTAGGGCATGAGGAGCTGCCCAAAAATGTTCTGGGTACAAAGGAATTGTAAAGTGAGCATAAGAGACAGAAATGATAAAAGCTGCATTCACTGACCTGCATTCGCTCCCTCACTGGAGATTGGCTGACTTGGAAACATGCCCCTGTGAACTAAAAAGGAGCCCCCTAAGCAGAGAGTAACTGAAGCTGCAGCACTTTTCGGCCACCTAAAAAGACATTTTCAAGGGCATAATAAAGTGCCTCTAAACTAAAGCTGTCACTGGCTTGGGCTGAATAAGCAGCCTTCACTGGGCAGCATGTTTTTGGGTATTTAGCCCCTTTTGCAACCCATGAAGCAATAGTTTCCCTTATAAACCTTGGGGCTGATTCTCCACTGCCTGGTATAGGCATGTGCCCTTGTGCATTGCGCATATAAAATGCTACCCAGTCACCCTGGCAGATTTTTACACACACTTTGCACCTGCTGTAAATGATCACCCAAGGAGCATGGCAATGGAGACCCAGACCGGAGTGCACAATTGCTTTCCTACTCTAAGGAGTAGGCCACTCAGGGGGCTGAGTTCAGGGACCACATGACAGAGGGGTGATGTGACTCCAGGTTGGCCCTGATGCCTCCTATAAATGGAGGCAGCTTAGCTTGATAGTGGGGATCTTGATCTAGCTAGGACATGGGAATGTCTCACAGTAGCTGGGAAGGGCCCTCTCTGACTTGCAGAAAGAGGATAAGTCTCTGTTGCTAAAAGTGTTGTGTTTTCTGGAGACTTTTGTAGCATCTATTATTTAAGGAAGCTGGCCCTGAGGAAAAGGCTATGGAACATGACTGCAGTGTTTGATTGTGTTAGGACTATGCCAGCTAGTAAAGCTGCCCACCAGCTCATGGCCAGTTAGTGCATGTTCTTTATGTAGTGCTGTGTCTTTGCACTGCTTGCTAGGCCTACTGCTTCTTGGGGGCAGAGACTGTCTGCTGGGGGCTGCTGTCCTAACAATCCCTAATGATGATTCTGAGTTTTACTGAGGGAGAAGGTAGGTGAGGAGTGGTTCAGTTGTCCTGTCACCAGCAGAAATTACTTCCTGAGGCAGGCATGAATCAGCCAGCTATGGGAGGGGGAAACAAGGCACAAAAATAACCAGTTTTGAATGATTTGCTGTGGCATGACTAATTCCTGGTCACTGCCCCTAGTGTTAGATTCCCACTCCTCTCTAACTGCCTGCAGAAGAACAGCACCATCAGCTCAGACCCATGTCTGGTGGTGTAACAATGTTAAAATACATATAAATGGTATCAAGGATCCCACATTCCCTCAAGCTGCTCTCTCTGGTGGTTGAAATGGCCAGCTGGGCAGGAAGATCAGCAGTTCTCTTGTGATGTAATAAATAACACACTTTGGGTTATAATTCCATTAGCTGTTTGGTCTGTGGCAGGGCTCTAGCTCAACAGCAAAATATTTGTGAAAGGCTGGAACTGTCATGATGATAAACAACGAAGGGGAAAAAAAACCTCCCGTCCCTGGAAGAGGCATCAAGAGCAACTAACTCACTGCGTGAAGGCTTTGCCATGGTCAATAGGCAAAAGCCAGTATCAGTGGCTGGGGGTGTTACAGCGTTGAATGGTGCATGTAATCTCTTTTAATGTGTGGGTTGAACAGGGCCCTTGGTGCGGTGCCTCATTCTGCTGTATTCTGCAATGGGTCAGAGCCTACTCATCATTAAAGCCCATGTGGTTTAGCTGCTGCCCTGAGGAAGTGCAGGCCCCGAATATGGTAAGACAACAATGAACACACACAGTTGCAGTAAGAGCAGTTGGGTGATGTCTTTAGCATGAAAGGGGAAAAAAATGTTCTAAAAATGGCCCAGACCACAGGAAATGCTCATGGGGTGAAGCAAGTATTTTAAGTAACAAGAAGATTTCATCTAATGTACTCTAGATAGTGCATAACTGTTTTCAAAACTACTGTCCATTCTTAAAAAAATATAAGATTTGGAAATTGTGTTACTTACATGGCTTGGAAAAAAACCCAAAATCTAATCAGAATTTCTAACTTGGGTCTCTGCAAAACTGCTCCCCAGAGAGTTAGAACACTTTTATCACACAGTTTTTGTGCAAGTTCACTCTGACAGTTACAGAACCAGGAGCCCTCTGCATGAATAACAGATTTATCCAATTGCGTAAAGAAAAACTATTTTCTGTAGCAGTGCTGTCTAGAGAAAATTAGGCATTGGAATCAATGATTTTCCCTGTTGTCTGTGAAGTAGAAGGCAATAAGCTTTCCTGGGGGGCAAACGCTTTGCTCACTGAGATTCATGAAGATAGGAAGGGCCTGTGACTTTCGCGCTAAAAGAAAATAGTGAATCAAACTTCTTTCACAGGTATCTCCACTCTAAACTGCATTTCTGCAACATTTTTATTAAGATCACAGTAGTGACAGTAGAGGGTTGTATTAAAAATGACATTATACTTTATGATTCACTGTTGAGGCATTTCACTGCTATCCTACCAGTTATATTAATATAGACTCATAGACTCATAGACTCATAGGTCAGAAGGGACCAATATGATCATCTAGTCTGACCTCCCGCACAAGGCAGGCCACAAAACCCTACCCATACACATTTATAACAACCCCGAACCCATGACCGAGTTGTTGAAATCCTCAAAAATGAGATTTGAAGACCTCAAGCTGCAGGGAATCCACCAGCAAGCGACCCATGCCCCATGCTGCAGAGGAAGGCGAAAAACCTCCGTGGCCCCTGCCAATCCGCCCCAGAGGAAAATTCCTTCCCGACCCCAAATATGGCGATCAGCTAAACCCTGAGCATGTGGGCAAGACTCACCAGCCAGCACCCAAAAAAGATTTCTCTGTAGTAACTCAGTTCCCATCCCATCCAGCATTCCCACAGACCATTGAGCAGACTTATCTGCCTATAATCCAAAATCAATTGCTCAAATTAAACTATCCCATCATAACATCCCCTCCATATACTTATCAAGCTTAGTCTTAAAGCCAGATAAGTCATTTGCCCCCACTACTTCCCTCGGAAGGCTATTCCAGAACTTCACTCCCCTAATGGTTAGAAACCTTCGTCTAATTTCTAGTCTAAATTTCCTAATATCCAATTTGTACCCATTCGTCCTCGTGCCTATATTAGTACTAAACTTAAACAATTCCTCTCCCTCCCTAACGTTAATCCCCCTGATATATTTATATAGAGCAAGCATATCCCCCCGGAGCCTTCTTTTGGCCAGGCTAAACAAGCCAAGCTCTTTGAGTCTCCTTTCATAAGGCAGATTTTCCATTCCTCGGATCATCCTAGTAGCCCGTCTCTGAACCTGTTCCAGTTTGAATTCATCCTTCTTAAACATGGGACACCAAAACTGCACACAATATTCCAGGTGGGGTCTCACCAGCGCCGTATATAACGGCACTAACACCTCCTTCTCCTTGCTGGAAATACCTCGTCTGATGCATCCTAAAACCGCATTTGCTTTTTTAACAGCCATATCACATTGGCGGCTCATAGTCATCCTGCTATCAACCAATACCCCAAGGTCCTTCTCCTCCTCCGTCGTTTCCAACTGATGCATCCCCAACGTATATGTAAAATTCTTATTATTAATTCCTAAGTGCATGACCTTGCACTTTTCACTATTATATTTCATCCGATTACTATTGCTCCAGTGTACAAGGTGGTCCAGATCTTCCTGAATAGCATCCCGGTCCTTCTCCGTGTTAGCAATACCCCCCAGCTTCGTGTCATCCGCAAATTTTATTAACACATTCTCGCTCTTTGTGCCAAGATCAGTTATAAAAAGGTTAAATAAGGTCATATGTTGGTTCTTCCACCCCCATTCCCATGAACAACAATCAGTGGATCACTCTTGTATGTAATCCTGGTCATTTTTGGCTTTTTAGTTGCATATTGTCACAAAGTAAAACTGTACTGTGCTCAACTCCAGAATGGGGAAATACTCTCATCACATCACAGTTTGCAGTTTGCTGCTATAAATACACTTAGACAATTGTGGTTTTTTACCTTTCCAGCAGACAGCCAATACCAAAGTATTATCATTTTGGGAAGTTCTTGATTCAAGAACCCCTTGTCTGATTGACTGATTCATTGGTAGAATTATTTGTTGGTCTCTGATGCAACCTATGAGTTCTGAGGCTGATATATAATATCTAGTTCAGTGGATTTTTTAAAGGAAACTCAAGTTCAGGCTGAGCACCTGATCCTGCAAAGAGGTAAGCATTTGATTTTAACTTGATGTGCACTCACTCAATGGGACTACTCATCTGCCCTAGCGTTTTCAGGAGTGGGCCTGAATGTGTGGAAACGTAACTGCCTCGTTAAGATCGAGATTTTAATCATGCAAAACTCAGGCAGTTGATGAGTTGAGATTCCCATGGCAACTTTACAATTTGCCCCCTTCCCTTGATGCATCACAACAGCATCTTTCATGACATGAGCAAGGCAGGACATGTAGGTGGTGGGGCTAGTGGCAGTGGGGGGAAATGTTGTGGGGTTCGTTTTTTGTTTTGTTTCGGGGGGAGCACGGGAAACAACAAACAAACAAAACTGTTCCAGGCGGTTGGGCAGCGCTGACATGGTCATTGCGGGAGGCACCGTGAAGAAGAGCTGTCTGGGGCGAGGGCACCCTTGCCAGGAGGCGCGGGGCGGGCGAGGGGTTGGTGCAGATCTGCCCTTTTCGGCCTAGGAATGAGAACGTCTTTGTAAAATGGGTGCCCCCCCCCGCCGCTGCCGGCCCCCGAGCTCCAGTCGGGGCCCAGGCGGGGACTGGCCGGGCCTGACCCCGCGCCTGTCAGTGCCGGCGGCGTTTCCATGGCAACGACCCTGCCCGGGGCGCAGCGCCCCCAGCCGGCGGCCCCGGCCTGGCCCTGCCCTGCCCTGCCCTCACATCCGGGGCTGGGTTTGCTGCTCACGCGGAACGTAATAATTAACCCGGAAAAAACGCGGCGCCGGCCGAAGCCACCCGACCGCCGCCGCCGCTGCTGCGCGCCGCCCAGTTACTCCCGGTGTGACTCCGACTCCGCCTCAGAAACGCCGGAGCAGCGCAGCGGAGCCGGAACCGGAGCCGCCCCGCAGCGCCCGGCCATGCCCGGGGGGCGCCGCCCGCAGACGCCGCTGGGTGAGTGAGGGAGCGGGACACGCCCCGGCCGGGGGGACCCCGGGGACAGGACGGGGTTAGCCCAGCGCCTGCCCCCGGCCCGTCCTTCCCACGTGCTGTTTGTGGGGCGCCCCTGAGCGGCCTCTGGTCACGGCCCCTGTCTCCGTGAGACTCTGGATCCCCTCCCCACCGGCCTTTACGGCCAGCTATCCTCCAGGCAACTTGCAAAGGGCTCCATATATCCCGGCCCGTTGCACTAGGGTGCCTGCCTGGGCATGCGCTGGACTGGAAGAGGGGTTTGGGGTTATTGTATAATCCTTGTGACGGTTTTAATTCAGCCCTGTGAGCTACTCTCCTCCTTATGCTGTACACTGGATTCCTGCCTGGGGCTGTGAACCAAAGCTCACTGATGCAAATTGCTCTTTCCTTGACTTGGAGTCAGGCCCACAGCGAGAAGGGATTTGTGCCTGAGCGCCAGGAGCACCCATGGGCATTCTATACAGTATGTGCTTTATCAGCATGCTGAAAGGCGAATCTATTGGGTCTGGAGGAAGCCAGTGGCGTTCCCATGGGGTGATGTCCTGAAAGGGCCATATAACGGTGGGGGGGGTGTGTCAGGCTTGGAACATGGCAAAAACCTTTTCTCAGCAGCCCCTCAAGGTTTCACTGCCTCCGTCCATAGTGAAAGGCTTCTGTGGTTTTGTGATTCATAATAAATAATAATTTGTTGTGTTTCTGTGAGACTCTAACCTTGCCAACACAAAATGTTTATACATGGGAAAACTGAAGGAGAGTGGGTAAGGCCCATATTTTCAAGGGCGTCCACTGACTTTTCCGTATTAGAGTTTGTGGGCACCCACAGTTTTGGGCCTAAGTAACTAATCTGTGGTCAATAAATCAGAGATAAAGGCAGGATTAGAGTTTGGGTCCAGAATCATGGTCTCCTGATCAGCTTCAACAGATCAAATTGCGTTTGATAATTCTCTTATGAACAGAATGATGCTGTAATGACATGGTTTAACTTTGCTACCATCAGGCCTTCCTGATGCTGAGGCGGTTAATTGTTTAATAAAAACAAAATTTTGGGATTAACGGTTTTAGAGATGAATCTGTTCCACACAATCTAGACATCTCTTATCCCGTTCATCTGCCCTTCCTCTGGAAACTGCCAGCATTCTAAGAGCTAATAGGGAGAATTTTGTGAACTCTTTTTTTAATGAGCATAGGTAAAAGGAAGAGGGGTTTGCAGATTTGATAATGTCAGAAAAGGTATAAACGATCGTCCCTTATAGCAGAGATTTTTTAATGTGTGTCCTAGGTGGTGCCTTGGGAACGGTTGAGGTTTTGGGAAAGAGTGGCTATAATTTGGTGGCCCAAGGCAGCAGTGGAGCTAAAGTAGCCCAGTGTCATTTCAAATTTAAACTCTCAAGAGGGAGACTGTCTCGGTTGTCTGTAAGAAAAGCATTGGCTGTGCTGTAGATCCAGGTACCAAGATGACAAGCCTAGTACAAATAGCTAGAAAGGTAGATCCACACTAACACTGATGCTGTTTCCTTGGAATGGATCCAGTTTAAATGTATCTTGGTTCCCATTATTTTCAAAGATACCAAGTGCGGAGGCACTCATAATTTCAAGAGCCAGCAGACCACCCATTTATTGTAATCAATTACACAGCATATGACTCTTCCATTTACAAGACACTAAACTCTGTGGTCCCTTGCAGTGGTATCTCTTGCACAGTGCCTTGGATTCACCTAGCTGTGTCGTACCGGACCATCAAAGAGTTTGTCTACATGTGGACAGGAAATTAATCCAAAATAACCAAAGGTGCAGATTTGAAGCAGATTAGTTAAATTGCATTAAACCCCTGCGTGGATGCTGTTATTCAGAATTCAAGTTGCTTTAATTTGGTTTAATTTAATTCACTTTGGAAGTGAAGGACTCTTTAATTCTGGATCATGAGATTCACATAGGGTTTAATGGGTTTAACTAATCCACTTCAAATTCACACCATTAGTTAATTTGGATTAATTTTCCTGTATATCCACAATATCTTCAAAAGTTTGTCTCTCACCAAAGGAAGTTGGTCCAATTATCTCACTCACCTAGTGTCTCTAATATCTACATGTAGACAAGTCCTAATTTATCTAATGGCTACTTTGTACTATTACATTAGGAATATTGAGTTTGAAGATTTATTTTGTCTTAATATGCTTTTTGCTGTAAGATTTGCACTGATAATGCTGCTGTTCAGTTCTGCTAAAGTGGGATGAAAAAGCCAAGGAAATCCTGTAACATTGCATCTCAGGACAAAACCCGGGAGTAAGATCCCTCTCTTTGATCACTGAGATTTTGGGATCAGTTCCTGGGAAGTCTGCCCCATACTAGTAGCACAGTTCATTGAGCTGATGGTACCTATATCATTGGGTTTGTATATTATTTGAATGATTCCCTTTCCATTTTTATAACTCCCGGTGAAGCTGTTTTATTTTGGGAGCAGTGCCTCACCCTTCCTGTATCCTGGGAGAAATTAGACAGGGCAATTGTCTTGTTGTGCAGTAAACCCTCTCCAATAACTTAATTGCTGGTGTCATCATATTAGCTGATGCAGGCAAAGTGATGGTTTTTTGTTTGGTTGTTTGTTTTGGAAGGGGGGTGCGTGTATGAATGTTTTGTTCATCTAACTGTGTTGAAAAGGCAATAGAAGGAAAGAATCCCAGAGACCATGAGAACTTCATTCTGTGGCGTGCTTTGTTGCTGTTGACATCAGTTGGAACCAGTAATGACATCCTAAGGGCCTAATTCCATTGCTGAGCTTGGGAAATCCTTTAGATCAGTGTTAGGTTTCAAACTGGTTTCCAGAAATCAGATGCAAATGTCGCCCATAAATCGTAACTTCATGTGTTCAGTATCATTGCCCTGTTTGTAATTTATAATGCATGTAAACTAAAGCTATAAGGGACATGTTTTTCTGATTGCTAGGACTTCTGGGAGTCATTAGCAGTTCTAAATTATGTTAACTAACTATAAAGCATAAGCACAACTGAGTTTCTTTCCCTATTTGCAGTCAGTTCTCTGTGTTTCAGAAGGTACTGTCTTCTACTATTGTAGGATACAGAAAATAGAAATAAATATGTATCTAGCTTGTGTGGTTGCTCCAGTGATTAAGTCAGTCACTAGTTCTAATAATTGATGGACAGAAGTAATTGGTTACTGAGTCTCAGGCAAACATTCTGGTCATGAATTAAGAAGCCTTCAGATCATCATAGACTCTGCCTTATCCTGTGATTCTCCATTTGTTAGCTTGTCTTGAGTTTGTGTTCAGGGCTGTGAACTCATGATGGGTAACAGTATTTCTGTGCATATATGCTTGTGGTAGGAAATGCTGCAGCAGAACAGGTGAATGGTTCATTCAGTCTAGTGTCCTCTCCAGCAACGGATAATGCTGGATGTGAAATACGAAGGTATAAACTTCCCCTAATGCATCTAACTGTACAGCCAGTTGACTGACTAATTTGTACAGTGCTTTGAAGATGTCCGGTGCTACCTAAGTTCTGAGTATTACTACAAGATTAAACTTGGATGGGAAAACTCTTCCTGGCTCTGGCTCAATTTCTGGAGCAGGAAAATGGAAATCCCTCCTCTGGTGGAACTGCAGATGGTGTTCTTATTTTGAGCCTCAAGGAAAGAAAAATAGTTGCTGGTTCTAAGGAGACAGGTGGATCATTACAGCCTTTGTCCTGCAGCATGCTGGAAAATCGATCACAGAGAGACCAGTCTTCAAAGCTCTAGCTCTGTAACCAGAGCGAGGGGTGTGGAGGATAATTGCCTCTCTATAGTATGCTTAAAAAAAAGTACATTCTAGAATGTAAAGCTCAGTGTGATCATTATCTCATCTGCCCACTGATTTTTGCATCTCAAAGTGCAATCTAAGCTTGGTCACTGTCACCTTTTCCTGTGCGGAAGGAGCGGAGTGTCTCAGTATTCTTGTACAAGCTCGTGTTAATTGAGGTAGAACAAAAACCATAAGAAGCTGCAGCTTTTTTGTCCAGCCTTTCACACAGCACTGCAGAGAAAGGAGTTCTGCAGTCCAGAAATGCCTGGCGCTAGAGTTCAGTTAATGTGTTATCACCTGCTAGTACTGTGATTATGGCTACCCTTTTATCTCTGATAGCCGAGTAAGTTTCTTTAATCTTTATATAACTCTGTGGTTTAAGGGCCTTGATTAAAGATTGAGATTCATAAAACAATTTGCATCTTTATAATGGTCACTTCTAAGTAGAGCTTCGCGACGGCTCACAGGTGCTGCTTCGTTGTAACAGTACCGTTTTAAGGGCCCCATGACCTGTGCAAATGTCACGTGTCTGCACTGGCCGGAGAATGGCTTTAGTGAATAGTACACCCCTGAGTTGCAGTGTATTGCAATATACATGCTCTGTGATGTGATCTCACCTGGCTAATTGACTTTCATTTTGCTCAGCACCTTACTTCATGAGTGGTCATGTTCCATTGATGGGATGGCTTGCAGAGTCAGCGTGAGTAAAGCTAGCAGAACGGGGCCCTAAGCTTGTTCTGGGTTGAATAGATGGGCCAGGTATCTTCCCCAGCCTCTCTGCCAGATTGTTTTCTGTTCTTTTTCCTCCCCTTCTGAACACAATGACCTGTCTTACTTTGTGTTAGCATCATCAGCAGCACTATTTCTAAAGCCCAGTCTACACATACAGTTGCACCGGTTTAACTGAAGGTGTGGTTTTAAACTGGTGCAAACTCCTGGATGCTCTTATTTCTGTTCAACTGAAGCCAATCAGGAATTGGTTCAAGCTAAACAAAAATAGTCCACTCTGAAATAAGTGTCCACACAGAGATTGTGCTGGTTTAACTATAATCAGTTTATTAAACGAGTACACCTTCCCCTTATAGGCAGAGCCAGGGACAGCCACTGCTGTTCTGCTACCTGGGCTGGCACAGTGTTTGTGTTTGAGAGTGCTCTGCTATGATATGTTGTCATGTGTCTAAAGGCAATGGCTTAATATATTAATAATTAACTTGGAGTCCAAATTTATTTCACAGCATCTTGTATTCTATCTGGGCCGAATGGCTAATCTCATTCTAATGACATCCAAATGTTTTAATCATTTTCTGTGTGTTGCCTTATCTCTCTCTCACCCATGACCACAAGCCAGACTACACACCCTCCAAGCCTTTGGTCTTTTCTGTGTATGACTGCTCAAAGTTCCCCGAAGTCAGTATGCGTTTTCTTGCAGTTGTGCTTTGTCAAAGCAGCCAAATATTCCTCGTGGGTGCTGCTTCCAGGCTATTCAGGCAGCCCTGGTCACGTCCCGCCCTGCTTCCAAATTTGATGCACAGCTCCAAAACGCTGATGCTGAAAATATGAGTCGATGAGAGCAGACATTTTGTTCTCTGTCCCAACTGTCTAATTATTGGACAGTACAGTTCTGCAGGCTGCCCCCACAAGACTCTCATCGTATTTTCTCCTTCTCTGCATAAGGCCTTTATTTGTGCTGCCTATTTTAGCACTTGCATGGGCTGCCTTCCACACTCTTGGTAACCCAGTGCCACATTCCACCTGGAGTATATTTGTAACCAGCCCTTCTGTGTGATATAGGTCACCGCCCATTCCATCCACCAAGAGTCACAATAATTAAGAGGCTTCTTGCCCCAGGCATTTCTGAGAGATGATGCCTTTCCAGCTACGTATGTACAACGCCTGATTCTCCACTGCTTGGCACCCTGTGTTAGGGTGGCCGGATGTCCCAATTTTATAGGGACAGGCCTGTTATTCAGGGCTTTCTCCCTCACCCCATCCTGATTTTTCTCACTTGCTATCTGGTCACCCTCTCCTGTGCTGGCATGTGGAGTGGTGCAAAGTGGGTCAGCGAGTGATTGTTTTGTGCTGACTCTGTGTGTGTGTAATGATGACAGTGTGCAAAGCAGGAGAGAATCAGTCCCCTAGACCATGCCACTAGTGAGCTCCACCCTAAGGGCCTGATTCTCCATTGCCCCACAGCTTAGTGTGCAATTGTTGACACCCATGCAAAGTGAGTGCAAAGTGCTGCCCATGAGAAGGGTGGGGCTTTGCACCCACTTAGTAAATGACTGCCTGTGGTGACCGAGAGTCAGGTCTCAAATCTTCCTCCCTTGCACCGATACCAGTTGGAAGTTCTAGTCTAGATCAGCTGCCAGAGTTCTAATCACCAGCTGGTCAAACCTGGCACCTTGTTCTTATCTGTCTTGGACTTTCTTTGGTGTCTTTCTTGGTGGTATCCAATCCCTTGCCATCAGAAAAGGAGATTCTTTCTCCATAGGGCTGAATCTTTCCATATTCTTATCATTCTGATTGAAAAACTCTCAACTTCTCCCAAGGGGCAGCTTGTTCCTGCTCAAATTACAGCTGTTCTTAGCTCCCCTTGTTTAGCCAGGCTCTGTCCCTTTGCAGAACTGTGTTCCTGTAGGCTAGGTGGTAGATTGCAGAGCCCTTCCAAGCTGGGCCCTGAGTAAAAAGGGTTGTAGTGGAAGGTGTTTGTGGCTCGAGCAGGTTTAGTGATGTTTTTTACCTAGAGAGGACTGCACATATTTTCTGCTAGAGTTGAAGTTTGTTTTCCATTCCCTAGGGGAGAGTGTGTGTGTGTCTGTGTGTGCGCACCTGCGTCCGTGTGTATGCGCACACTCTTGCTTGGTTTCGAGGCTTTGCAGTTCTTGAGGCCTGAGTGACTTGTGCTTTTCCTGACAGAAAGCCCTCCTTGCTGTTCACCTGTTTGCAATTATTGTTTTGTTTTGGCCATGGGCTGGGTGCTTCTGAGTTCGCTGACTCCTGGATGCCTGTGGAGTGTGATGAGGGTGGGGTCCCAGGCCTCCCTACATCACTGACTGCTCCTCTGCTCTGAGCCCTAGGGATTTTGTCCTACTCAGTCCTGGGGCCGCGGTTTCCCTTTGGCCTGCTTTTGCTCGGTGATCATCCGGGTGGCTCTTGTGCTGTAACAAGGCGGGGAACAGTACAATACTCTGAGTTGCCTTTTAATAGTGCAGTCAGGCTAGCAAGTTATTGAGTAGCTTGTAGTGACCGAGCCCATCTGTAGCTCCTGGAAGCTCCCTGCTCTCCTAACGGCTGCAGTTCCTAACCTGAGCTATTTTAGTCATTCTTATTCCTTTGTTTTATTTACAATTTCTGAATGTGTCCTGAGTTGTTGAGCTGGTGTATCTGTATTATGGTGACCTGGAATTCCTCATTTGGTGATGGCCTGTGTGATTGCCATGCTGCCGCTCCTCCCCCCCAACCCCCATTGGATTATTTTCCAGTAGCAGAAACATGCAGTGGTGGGTTGGGGGTTGGGTTAGTTTTGTAGTGTGCCAGGACTTTGCAGGCCCTAGCAGAAGCAGCAGGAAGTTTGGATAATAGTTTGAATACAGTCTAAGGCCTCAATCCTGCAATTAGCCATGCAGCTGAAATCCTGCTGGGAGCTCTGTTGAATTCAACAACATTCTGTGCAGGTGAGGGAGCCTGTCAGGATTGGGGCCTAAATCTTCTACTCCCTACTTAACCATCCAGATGAGACTAACTTAATCCTGCAATGATACCAAACCAAATATCAGTTATCTCTTGTTTAATTTGCAGACCCATGGGCTGTGAAATGATGCACAACTTCAAGAAGGTGAAATTCACACAGATGTTTCCTTGTTTTGCGATGGGTTCAACCTGTGAACGGGCAGTTAAATGTGAAAATGGAAGAGAATAATGTCTCTGGGTCAGATGTGACCCAATCCAACTGATCATCTTCCTCTTGGCTGCTTGGGGTGTATGCCCACCTACAAACTTGGTGACTGAGCTATCACCTTTACTCTAGACTGGCAAAGAGAAAGTGATGTGTGTATGATGATGAGGCCAGCCTAGAACAACCACAGGGAACTAATGTTTCATAGCCATGGCTGCTTAGGGTAGGAGTTGGGGAGTGCCCCATCTTTATTTGCACGCATTTGTGTTTTCTAGGGTGATGCTCCAAGAAGCCCGGAATGCCTTATGTAGATCGACAGAATCGTATCTGTGGGTTTCTAGACATTGAAGAAAATGAGACCTGCGGCAAGTTTCTGCGAAGATATTTCATCCTGGACACCCAGGCCAATTGTCTTCTGTGGTATATGGACAACCCCCAGGTGAGATCCCAGAATGCGCACTGAGGAGCATTGCACATCTCTATGGCTTTCATGCTTCACAGCAAAAACAGCTTCTGCTTCCTTATTTATGCTGCCTTTGCCCCTCCCACCCAATGCTCTTTGAGAAGAGGATGCATTTGTTACAAAAGTTCAATGCTGAGGTTTCACAGCTAGAGCTGGCTTTTGATTACATATCTTTTTTTTCCCTGGTTATCCTGGACATCTTAGCAATCCTAGCTGTTTTCAGATCTTAATTATTGGAGTAAACTGGATGTATTTAGACAGATACACCAGGAACTGGTATCACATTTTTTAATTGGCTTCACGTTTTTCTCTCGCTCTGTTTTTATTGCATCAGCTTTTGAGCCCTAGTTAGGAGACAGCAACTTCAGTGCTAGAAAAAGTGAGTTTCCTTGTGCCCATTCCAGATTGCTGAGACGGATATGATTTATTTCCCATTCTGATGTAAAAACTGCCATGTAACGGTTTACCAGGATCTTAGTGGGTGAGGTAGTGTCTTTTATTAGACCAACTTCTCTTGGTGAAAGAGACAAGCTTTCAAGCGACACACAACTCTTCTTCAGCCCTGTGTAGCCCAAAAGCTTGTCTCTTTCACCAAGAGAAGTTAGTCCAGTAAAAGACACTACTACTCTCACTTTGTCTCTCTAGGATCCAGCCTGGCTACAGCAACACAGCAAATATCAGGATCTTGGCAACATCAAATCCTCTCTTGCATCTTGCACTGTTAATTTTCCTTGATGCATTTATAGGGTGGAGACGTTGTCTCAAAAACAAACTGGTGATGGGGACAGCAAACTCCATTGTGCTTTTGCAGTACCACAATACAGGCTGTCCTCAGTCCGAAATGCAGAGGGTGTTCTCTCTCTTTTTTTTTATTTATTTTTTTTTAAAGCTCTGTTACTCACTCGTACCTTTTCCCTACTCTGAGGTCAATTTTCCCACTTCTGGGCCTGATCCAAATCTTGCTGAAACCTTTGGAAGGACCCTCCTTGGGTTCAGAATCTTTGGATCGGGCCCCTGTTGGGAAGATGATGTTGGGTCACTTCACTGACGCAGCTCAGCCCGAGTGCAGCTGGGGGCAAAGCAGCCCTTCATTTCCGAGGGGGATGGGTCACTGGCTGTGCTGCGTTTTCTCTTGGGAGGAAGCAGCAATGTGGTGGGATGATCTCTGCTATCAGTAAGTGTGAGCATGCGTCAGAAATGCTCCTTAGTTCCCCTGCCACGCCCTTTGAGACTTTGAATCCAGGCCCAATAAAGCTAGAATGCCTTCTGGTCTCAGCCAGGGAACCATTAGGCTCTGTGGCACTGAACCGGCCCAGAGGTCGGGGTGGAATGTGTGGTAACAGTTTCTTTCCAAGGCTGGCCTCTGATCCATAGGGACTGCAGTGATTTTGGTCACTCTCCCAGATGCTGCTACTAGAGCAGTTTATAGCTGTGGTTAGGATTTAGGGCTATTCTGATGAGTCAGTACTAGCCAGCATGCCTGCTACTTGCTGTATTGAATGGAGATGGGGGGGCAGTTAACATCTTCCTCTTTCTCATTTTGCTAAATATGGAAAATCAAATATAATCTGCAGAATGTTTTGCATGAGCTGAGTCCACTTTCAGGCCCCAGTCTAGCAAAGCATGTAGGTACAGGCCTCAAGTCCCACTAACTTCAGTGAGACGTCTGTGCTCAAAGTTAAGCCTGTGCTTAAGTGTTTTGCTGAATAGGAATGGGTTTAAGCACATGCTTAAAGTTAAGCACTTTCTTTGCTGAATTGGGGCCTCAGAAATGAAATGACGCAGGATGCTTTTTGTCATTAAAAGTTGTTAGACTTTCCTATGGCTGCGTCTTTGCAAGAGGAAACTACAGCGGATCAGCTTCTTTGTGTATACTCTGGTCTCTTAGACCATGCCAGTGATGTTTTATAGAATTAAACCCTGAAGGGAGAAAAAGCACTATGCCTGTGTGAGATGTCAATAGGTCCTCATTCCAATTCATATCTCAATGTAAAGACAGTAACAAAACTGATAAAGTGTCTGTCATCCTGGAAATGGGGTCATGCAGAACGTGTTCTTAGCCCAGTAGCCAGGTTTCTGAAGTTTTGTGTCTGTTATGGCTGACAGCTCCAGGAGTGGTCATGGCATTTACTACAGTGATTAAAAAAAGTAAGAATTAAAGGTGAGCTGTAAGAATTTATTCTTTGTGCAGTAGCACAAGTCACCATTTGGACTGGGATTCGTTGCATACAAATGTTGGGAGAATCGTGGCTTTTGTAAACGCAACCCAGAGTGAACTTTTTATTTTATTTTCATTTATATTCTATGCCCAGTACCATGGTCTCTGGCCTCTTGACTAATTTTAAAGAACAAAACAACTTTCCCCATGCAATAAAGTACATACCAACTCGTGTACCCCTTACTGCCTTGCTGGGGCATCGTGATGGGTCTCATGCTGTGGTAAAATGCTGACATATAGTCTGTGGTTGAAGCCAGAACTATTAAGGGGCCCCTCCATAAGCAAAGCCTAAAATGATGGTGTAGCTCCTCTGGGTTTTGGCTGTTTGTCATTTAACTCTTAACACTCTTTGCTGTTTTGCAGAATCTGGCTCTTGGGTCAGGAGCTGTTGGGTCTTTGCCACTGACCTATATCTCCAAGGTAATACAAGGGTGGTGCCTCAGAGCTGCTCTGCTATGGGAGGAGGTGAAATAGGCCCATAGATAAGCTAATGGCCTGCCCAGTATAGCAAATTGTAGTTGTTATTCCCTCTGTACTGCTGCTGGGTCCAACGGGTGAGGATTTTTTCCTCAGAATGGTTTGTGAGCAAACAATGTCTTTTTTGTTGTAATCGAAAAACCTATCAAACATGATGAAATTTTGTTTAGAAAACCCCCAAAGCTAAGCATTGCAATAATGTCAAAATGTCCCTTCTTGGAATGTAACATTTCAGGGTTTTTTCCATTTTGAAACAACTTTTCAAAATTAAATTCATTGTGTTATTTTTTAGTATTAAAGTTGAAGTTTTAAGAAGTTGAAAATGGGAAGAAATGGGAACAGCATTTTCAATGTATTTCATTGCCCAAAGTGCCAGCCTTGCTCAGCATCTGACCGAACCTGTGTTCACATGTAGGTTGATGTGTTTTGTCAGCTTTGTAGCCAGTTTAAGTAAATAATAATCATCCCCTAGTTGTCATGTAATATCGCCCATGGGGTAACACAGCTCTCTGATACTCTGGAGTTGTACTCCTGTTATTAATTAGTGGTACAGGACAGCCGAGCATTGTGCTGGGTGCCATACGGACAGCTAGTGAGACAGTCCCTGTCCCAAAGAGCTTTAATAGAGGATTCCTTTTCTCCTGTATGCCTCTCTTGTAACATTTTCCATGGGCACTTGAAGGAGCCTCTGATTTAAAGCCAGGCCCAGCTCAGTGGGGCTCTCCTGAGTGTGTAAACTTGGGTGTGTCTGTGCTTGGAGCTAGGGTTGTGGAATACTCCGCTCACTCAGAGATACGTGCACCAGTTCTTGGTCCTTGGCACGACAAGCCTGTGCAGCCACTTGCTGCTGCCTGTGCCACCCTGGCCACGTGGCTATTTTTAGCAGGCTAGCCTGATGAGAGCTAGCACATGTGTGTCCATGTGAACTGGGAACTCCCCTAGCTCTAAATGCAGATGGAGCCCCAGGGTATGTCTGCACTTCAAACTGGAGGTGTAAATGCCAGCTCAAGGACATGTACCTGCAGTAGCTCTGGTTGAGTTAGCTCACTAGTATAGCCGTATAGCCACAGTGGTCCGACCCATCGGCAGGGCTAGCCACGCGCTGTATGTACATATGGTCTCCGATAGGCTTGTACTCAGGGCAACTGGTCCCTCCCACTCTTCTGTTTTTAACACGCTAACTTGATCAAAGCTAGCATGGGTATGTCTCCTCCTGGTGGGATTTACGCCTTCCACGCCCTGTATAGACAAGCCCTTAGAGGGCAGGGTCTCCAAGTGCGGATTCTACTGCCTGTTCCTCTCCCTGTGGAGTTGGCTGCATGTTGTTGTTGTGTCAGGGCCTGATCCCCTCACTTCTCTGCCCCCCTGGGGCGGGCACCAGGCCGTCCTTTACTTCGCATCACACTCTGCCCATGAGCTTAGGTAGCACTGCACACCCAGTCTGCAGTGGTGTAACTGACTGCACAGAAAGCAAGGTGGCAGAGAATCAGAGCCCCCAGGTCTGTCTTCAGTGTCTGGTCCCTGCAGTTGACTTCAGCCCCCTTTAGGACGTATGGTTGTGGGTCCAAATCTCATACCAGAACATTGGCTCCGGATCTGGGCTATCCCTGCTGTGCAGTGCCAGGAGCAGTCACTGTCCTGGATGCATCCAGTCAAGGTTCTTTCTGCTAATTTGCAGGGGCTGCCGAATGAATGTTAAATATACTAGGGGGCTTTTAGAAAAAAGTGGAGGGGAACTGTAATACCTTGGCCAATCCCCCCTCCTCCAATACAGTGAGAGCTAGTGTCCAACGGTGGGTGTGAGCTAATGCTGAGCATGGGGTGGCCATTATGCTTGCCAGCAGGCCATCCCTGTTCTGGAAACACTGAGAATCAATTTCCAGAGGGAGACTGGCCCTATTGTTAAGGCACTAAAAGGGGTTTGGGATCCTGGGTTCAGATCCTAGCTCTGCCCTAGTCCAGACTGAGAGTAGTCACTTAGGATATGTCTACACCGAGGGCAGCAAATTTGCCGCTGCCAGATCGATCTTTCTAGGTCAATTGAGCGGTCAGACCAGCTCAATGGATCAGGAAGTCGATGCTGGTAATCCACCGCCTCAAGCGGTGTAGCGCTGTATGGACAGGAGCATGGTTCCTGTCGGCGCAGTGCAGTGGAGATGCCGCGCAGAAGGGAAGCACAGCAGTAGACTGGAGTTACACAGGCTACTTTGTGTAGCTCCTGTCGAGTGCCACTGAATCGCTGGGTAAGTGTAGAGCAGGGCCTAGTCTTTGTGTGACCAGCTACAACATGGGGCTCTTTCCCTACGACCTCGTTATTGCTTGTGCGGGGTTCATGTGCTACAGGGCCAAGACAGGCTAGCTGGACCAGCATCCACTAGAAAGACGGTAGGGTGGCAGTGTGGGTGAAAACAGCACAGTGAACAATAAACCTTTCTTAACACACCTTGTGACTTAAATCCACTAACAGAGAGCCATGTGGCTACTCTCATGGCCCTTTTGGCCAGGCAAGTTGGGATCGTATGTGTCCCCTTTATTTGCTTGGAAGTTCCACCTTCTGGATCTTGGGGTAAGGGTGGGAAGAGGTGAATTGGCTGCCTTGGAATCCGCTTTGGTTACTGTAGTTGGAAAAAGACCCAGCAGATCTCTGCTCCTGCTGATTCATGATTTATAAATTGAGCTCAGATGAAGCAATGCACTCTTCCCCATTTCAGAAGGAACTTTACTTATAAATTATGCAGTTTAGGCTAAATGAAATTGCTCCAGTACTGGATTCCATCATAAACTGCAGGGTTGGGTTATACCAATGGCTTTAAGTACCAATTACAAACATGCCAGAGAAATGGAGGCTTGCTGGAGAAGGTGTATTTAAAGTATTATAGACTGCTTCAGAAGTAGGAAGCCTGTCAAAATAAATATACTCTACAAAAGCCAGGCCTGTAGGCCCCAGGAATATTATTCGTATATAAATGATTCCTGCTCCTTAAGGAGCAACCACTGCTATTTTCCTTCAGTTTTTTTAATTACTGCGCAGAGTGACTGTTAGGTTCAACAGGAATTCATACATCCAGGGCCCTTGAAAGAACTTACATCCTTGTCCAGTGTAGCAGGCAGTGGAGTAGAGGGAGGACAGCAGATTGCTCTCCAAAGTGACCTTCCTGTGGGGCTGCTGAGTTCATTACTATACACAGTCTAAAGCAAATCTGATATGAATGAGTTCCTGAGAGCTAACTCAACGGTGGGCCAACTCGCTGTGACTGGCTGTGCTGATGAATTTGCATCATGCATTTCATTCTTATGTGCACAGGATGTATCAGTCCCTGAAGGCCAACTGTCACTCTGCCTGTTAACATATCTGTGGTGGTTTTGTAAGGCAGGTTTGCCTGGCTTGCTGCAAGGCAGTCCTTTTCATGCTTGGTGATGGTCTATTTTCAGCAAAAGAAAACGCCTCCACTGAAGAAAATGCTGTAGTAAAACAGTAGCACTGGAATGCATCAGCATCAGACCTTCAGTGTGAAAGGAAGTGAAGTAGCACCACTGTCGAGCATGTGTACCCAATGCTGAGACAGCAGTTCTAGGTGATCTGCATCTGTTAGCATGCCCATGTGTGAAAGTGCACGTCTTAAC
Organism: Mesoclemmys tuberculata; assembly: GCA_007922155.1. Classification (NCBI taxonomy): domain Eukaryota; kingdom Metazoa; phylum Chordata; order Testudines; family Chelidae; genus Mesoclemmys; species Mesoclemmys tuberculata. Next base: position 10,890,856 of record ML675745.1, read on the forward strand.
TGCAGTTGCCAGAACCATGTTAAAACACAGCTCTTACTATCGAGGTGCTAATACTTTTCATCCTCAGCAGAGGCATAGATCTTATATGCAAGGTTCTAGCCACAACCATTAACAAAATCCATGCAGTTACCAGAGCCATATAGCTGTGTAGATATGCAGAAACATGGGACACAGGTAAATTTAGGCCCGTGATGAGGAAAGCACAGTCTCTTCTAGTGGGACACAACTGAGACTGAGGTATGTGAGAGAGGATATGCTGATGGGCTCTTCTCACTTATGTTAATTTTGGTTTGACTCAAGCTCGGTTGATCGCCGCATGATTTATAACCTGACTTAATTACTGTGCTGAGGGGTGGAAAGTAATGTGTACTTTCTAAAGGAAGCAGATGCTTTGCTGTCTCACTGCTGTTAATGTGTTTTATTTTAAAAATCTTTCTTTTCAGGTTAGCATCGCCACCCCGAAACAAAAACCAAAAGTTCCCTTCTGCTTTGGTGAGTCTAACACAGTGGTGGGAGGCAGTACCAAAATGCCCAGAGCTCACCTAATAACAGGTCTCTGATGGGAGGCTGGAGGATTAGGTGGCTATGAATCCTCATGGATTATAAGAAACAGCAATTACCCAGGAGCCTTGTTTGTTCCTTAGCATATTGGGTTCCTTGCGAACAGAGGTGCGAGATGCTGAGTGTTGCTGGGAAGAATGTTTTCAGAGAGGGTGAAAGTTGCCATAGACCAAAGAACCACATATCACTTAAGTCCCACTGAAACCCACAGGGCTAAATAGTGCCTTGATATTGTGCTGGCTTCCGCTGGATAGGAGGTGGATTTCACCCAGAATCCTTTGGGTGGGATAGGACCTCAGTTCTCCCCTGTGCACCCCAGCAGCATGGATACTGTCGGTGGCTGTCTAGCCTGAGCAACTTAGTCCCACTGCTTTGCTGCTCTAGTGGATGCTTTCCACATATTCACCCTAATGCTACAGTGCATGGTGCAGTGTATTTTTCTGCATTAGCTTCCATCGCACAGAAGTGGTGTTCTGGGTCTGATTTCCTTTCTCAGTGGCTTTCTGCTTTACCCTACCCACAAATGTTCCTTACTTTTATGAGCACCTCAGAGTTAAAGCAGCAGAAACAACAGCACCAGCACATACCTGTGCTGAAGGGATGGGAGGGAGGGAGGCACACAGTTTTCAGTAATGGGTGCAGGGGACATGAGTCAGTACCAGACCCAGAGCAGGGAACATATTCCCATGCAATGACTGATCTTGCTTCCAGAAGAGCTCTGGCTTGCTCAGCTGTGCTGCATGATGCCATGTTCCTGTGTGGTAAAACATGGGCAGTGCTGTAGTTTAACTTATTTGTGAACTGGAGCCAGGATGTCCCCAGCACAGAGCGCCTTGGCGGCCGTGCAGATGCAGCAGATTGTAAGGGCAGACAGCGCACGTGGGAAAGCACAGGTTTCTACAATCTTGTGCAATTAAAAATGTCTCAAGTTTTTTCAGTGCAGAAATCCTATGAGCGTGTTTCCTCTGACCCAACTGCTGCAATCCGGCAGGCCACGTTAGCTGAGAAGTCAGGGGTGGAGAGAAGGGGCTCCATGTCCCAAGAGAGCTTTCCACACTCCCATGGGACCCCTGTTCACGGTTTGCACTGTTTTTGGTAATTTCAGATGAAACTTAAAACCCTGGTTCTGGCCATTGGCCATCATAAAAGCTCCCAGAGCATTTGTAAGAATGTTACCACGAGTGGCCTGATTAAATTCTAATTCAGATCGTTCCATTCTCTCCACCTAAATTCCCTCTGGTTTCAGTTGGATGTAGTATTTCTCACTCCCAGTCCTAAACTGTTGTGTAGTGTGGCAATGTGCAGTTAAACAGCTGGCATGCTCCACCCCAGAGGTGGCTGCAGCTCAGTGGTGGTTCCTTGCATATTTTCGAGGCAAGTGGTTGCAGGCTGAAAGAGGTAATGCTTGCAAGGCACGGTGGGCTTGGAACTTGAGAGGTGCTGCTGATGTGCAATGTGGTGGTGTTGAACAAGTTTTAACCATGCTGAGCACTGAAGAGGGTTTCCTCTCTCTCTCTTTTTTTTTTTTTTATTCCTCTTTGATAGTTATCAATGCTTTATCTCAGCGCTACTTCTTACAAGCCAGTGATCAAAAGGACCTACAGGACTGGGTGGAGGCTCTGAACCGTGCTAGCAAGATTACGGTATGTTACACTACTATTGCTGCTTTTTCCACTTCCCTCTTGGGCAATGGGGCTGTCAGAGAAATGTTTGGAAGAGCCATATTTAACTTGTTCTGACCTCATCCTCCAGCTCCTTTTTGTAACCTGCTCAAAGGTAATGGCTGAGTCTGGCCAGAAACTGTAGTGCTCCTGGAGCCAGCTGTGCTTTGAGCTTGAGCCATACTTGATGTGGAGCTAGCACTGCTAGCTCTGCAGGAAATTCCTAGTCACATATTTGAGAGTTTGTCATGTTTTTAATTAATGCTGAGATTGTGATTCACAACCACAAACCAGGGAGGGAGTTGAAACCCTGCTGTCAGCTAGCTGCTGCTGTGTCCTTCAGTCCCCTTGGGAGTTGCTCCAATCCATCCACGTTCAGTATCATTCCGCCCTGTAGTTTAAAGCAATCGCAGCACGCAGCGTTACTAGACCACAGATATTGAGCCCCCTCAGCTCCCACTGGAATCAGTGGGACTCCTGCTGCATCCCGAAGACTAGAGAGAAGTTATTTAAACACTCCGCATGTTTAGCTGCTGCTTTGCAAGCTTTCATGACCTGCGTGATTTTAATGTAAGAGAGAAAATACTCCCCAAAAAGGGGCTGATCTTTTGGTTATGAAACTTCCTAAAGAGATTTTGGAGCTGGAAAAAGACACAGGGCTGGGTTTCCAAGTGCTGAGCACCCACAAACAGGGCCTGAATTTCAAAAGTCCTCAGGACCGCTGATGACCATTGAACACAATAGTGAGTGCTGGGTGCTGAGCTGTGCTGAAAATCTGGCTCTGAGTGATCTGTTTGGCTTCTCTTCCTTCTCCTGTAACTTAAATCTGAAGAGATTTTATATTTATAAACAAAGGTAAAATAAATAAATTGCCTTCTGCTATGCCCAGGCACAGCTGCTGCATATGACATTGATTAAACCCTTGGAAAGAGGCTTCTATGGGAGAAAGACACACCCATGTGTGTTCTGATGCCACTGTGTTATATACGGCGCTGGTGAGACCCCACCTGGAATATTGTGTGCA